>BQNB010019714.1:45313-66461 GCA_026074375.1 Tanacetum coccineum | reverse complement strand
AAGATCGCAAGATGGCAAAGACGATAAAGACAATGACAAAGGCTCAAAGTCAAGATCGCAAAGCATGAAGGAACAAGCCTACAACATATAACGAAGATAAAGACCAAGAACACTCGAGCTTAAATGACAAAAGCAATCTCACTAATCTCATGAAGAAGTGTCATCAATGAACTCACTTCGGGGGAGATTGTTAGCCTCAATTTTATTGAGTCAATAAAGGAAGTTCGTTCCCGTGTTCAAGACCTCACTTCGGGGGAGATTGTTAGCCTCAATTTATTGAGTCGAACAAGGAAGCTCGGTCACTCTACGATGGAGCTTCGGTCTTTAATTAGTTAATGTTGTAACAGGATAATATCGGGAATCGGGCTCGATAGTTAATCTAATATTGTATATGTTTCGGGTTTAATCCCAAACAAAACCCGAGCCCGGGTCCTAGTTATATATCCCGCGCGTCACATTAAATGTGTAGGGGTATATATATATTTAGATATTTTCTAAAATATCTAAATATATATATAGATATTTTCATATGAAAATATCTAGTTTTTATTTTTCTAAAAAAATTTTTTTTTTTCTCTCTCAACTCTCTCTCTTCTCTCTCTCCAATTTCGTCTCTCTCTCTATCTCTTTTCTTGAATCGTGTTGTGTGTTATGAAGTGAAGCATTAAATCGGTTCCTACAGACCCATACTTTTAGGTTTTACTGGAATTTCGCTAGTGTTTTCAGAAGGTAATGTATCCATATGATCTTTTTCCAGATCATAATCTCTCCCACTGAATTCTTGAGATATGAGATATCTTTCAAGAAAATCTCCATATCTAGCAACAATTACTTTATTTTCAGGTGGAAAATAAAAGTAGTAACCTATAGTTTCCTTAGGGTATCCTACAAAGATACACTTTACAGATCTCTGTTGGAGTTTATCAGCTGAGTCACGTTTCACATACGCCTCGCAACCCCAGACCTTTAAATAAGACAAATTCGGTACCTTGTCATGCCATATTTCATATGGTGTCTTCTCAACCTTCTTCGTGGGAAACATATTTAGAATACGAACAGCAGATTCTAAGGCATAATCCCAAAAGGATAATGGTAGAGTTGTAAGATTAAACATAGATCGTACCATATCTAATAATGTGCGATTTCTCCTTTCAGATACACCATTTTGTTGTGGAGTATATGGAGAAGTAAGATGCTGTACTATACCATTCTTACCCAGATATTCTTTAAACTCTTGGCTTAAATATTCACCACCTCTATCGGATCGAAGAGCTTTAATCTTCTTTCCTAGTTGCAATTCTACTTCTGATTTAAATACCTTAAATGTTTCAAATACCTCATGTTTATGTTTAAGCAAGTAAACATAACCATAACGACTGAAATCATCAGTAAAGGTTAAGAAGTAGCTAGCACCTTTCCTTGACACATGTCTAAATGGTCCACACACATCTGTATGTATTAAACCAAGTAGATCTGTAGCCCTTTCAATGTTATTATTAAAAGGTTTCTTTGTCATCTTCCCAGAAATACAAGATTCGCACATAACATAAGAATCGTCATTGATAGTTTCCAAAAGTCTTCACGTTGAAGCTTTGCATGCGAGTCTTCCAATATGGGCAAGTCTATAGTTGCCAAAGATAAGAAGAATTCAAGTCTAACTTTCTCTTCTTATTTATGCTAAAAATAGAATTATAAACTTGAACATTATCATTCATGGTCAATTTCGAACACATCCATTCACAGAATATACACCTAAAAAAGAAAATACCATTTAAAGAAACAGAAATTCCATTACTAGTAACAGTGTGATACAAATCCAAAAGATCCAACAATAAGAAAAGGAAACAACACATCTAATTATAGAAGGTGCATAATGACAATTGTTTAATGACAGTACTAAACCAGATGGTAAAACTAAATTAAACACTCCTATGGCTTCAACAGCTGCTTGTGCTCCATTTCCCACATGCAGATATTGCTCTCCATAGGATAGCTTCCTTTTCACTCTAAATCCCTGTAGCGTATTACATATGTGAATACCGCATCCAGTATCATATACCCAAGAATTTAATTTGTGAGTTAGATTAAATAATTCAATCATAAATAAGTTACCTGAAGCTGCAGCACCATGCCACCATCTTGTTTCTTATTTGCTCATCTCTCTAGTAAAGAGGGCAGATTCCTCTACACAGTGACCAACTACGTTGCATGGTGACAAGCTTGATCCTTCTTTGGATTTTCCTTCTTCCGAGGAGGGTTTTGCTTAGGTTTTGGTTGATAAGCCATAACTTCCTTATTCTTATCAGCTTCGCCTCTACTTTTCCCTTGCTTGTTCGCTTGCGTTTTGGCTTATTCACCCTAACCTTTTGAATAATAAGTACCTGAGAGTAGGGCCTTGTCTTTTAAACCCCTTTTCGAGAGTCATGAGCATGCGTGTAATCACTCACAGTCTTCCCCACGCATGCATATTGAAGTTTCATGAACAAAATCACCAAATCCATGTTAAGGGACCTGTTGAACAAGTTGATCGCCCCCCCATATCATTGCATAATGGTTTATCCAAGAGCCTTGTAGTTGGTACCATGTAACCTTTCATTTCCTACACATGAGCACTACAATTTTCCTGGAGCTTGTTTGCATCCCCCCTTTGTTACCTGTGTAGGTATCCACCAAATCGTTAGATCTCTACAGCTGGAGGCTTTTTAAACATTTTCTGAGTTCATTAAGCATGGCTTGCGGAAAATATAGTTCAAACTGCCTTTGTAGAGCAGGTGACATTTTTCCAAGCATTAAACAAGCCACATCAGAATGTATCTTGTATTCAGCTTTCCATGCAGCTTTAACATTCTCAGCAGCATTCGCAGGGGGTTCATCTGGACAAGGCTTATACAAATAGTCATAGGTACCCGCCACTCTCAAGACAATTCTTAGTGAACGGTACCAATCATTGAAATTGTCGCCAGTCAGTTTTTCTCGCTCAAAGAAAGTCTTGAACGCAGAACTTAAAGTGTTGTTATTATCGGGTTGAGCCATTTCTACAGAAAAAGTTCATATAATTAGTATTTTCGATAATACATTTTTCAAGAAATAAAATACCCAGGTAATATTCATATAACCATAGAATTTCCTTGAAAAACTAGAACCCATATTGACATAAACTCATCACATCAGTTGATCTGCTAGTAATGAATTTATTCAACATGGTAACTTGTCGAACAATTAATTGACAAACAATTTTCAATTTCTAGATCTTTATGGGATTTACATTGCCAAAAACTAGTTGCATTGTAAACATGTTTCATCCCATCTTAATGCCTTGAGTTTCTAGGTCTCACTAAATAACTCAATTAAGTCGTCTAATCTAAAAAACGTCAAACTTGTCCATGTGAGGTCTCACTCAATCATGAAGGTTTTCTGTCCGTTACGATATAGTCCAAGGTCTCACTTGACTTAATCGCAATTTCAAGTGTCCTTTAATTAGATGGCATTAGACTTAAGTTTTAAGGGTATTCATTTTTTGATATGTGAATCAAAATTATGTATGAAGAAGCATGCATACAACTCCATAGCATTTGTTAAATAAAAAAACTTTTATTAACTTTTATGGCAAGATTAAATAAACAAAGTTTTGGTTGAGGCATTGGATGAACCAATTAAAGAAGTACCCACAATCATCGTTCACAACGTACTTTTGCATAAGTCTTTCGACTTAGTGTTTCGGATGTGGAATTGAGTCAAATCAACCTTAAAGTAATTTTGTACTTTTAAATAGTCGTAGGTAACTCCAATTTGACGCACAAGCAAGCCGAGAATTCGGTCAGCGCTGAAGCATGACCTCCTTCTTTAGTCGGGTTCGACCAGCGACGCGTTAAACTTCCCACACAGTTTGTCAAATTGGATGAGCCTTTTTAACTTTTTAGCACTAAAATTACCAATCAACTAAACTATTGTAAATTTAACTCTTCAAAACAATTCATAATTTTATAATGATTTAGTCCATATTATTTTTCTATTAAAAAAATTACCCTTTTGTTTACAACAATTCGCATCAATTATATAAACCAAAACAAGTAATTTCTAATAAAAATAAAACGACTAAAGCATTAAACACATAATAACAAATTTATATGCGTTAAATAAAACAAGTAGCCACATGCATTCTTATTTTTTAAATCCTATTAATAATCAATACTAGGTAAAATAATGCATATAATAACTATGACTTTCACTTGTTTTTCATCTAATGTACAAGTGAGCCACAAGCATCGACGAATCGACCGCGTAAGTCATTAGTTAATATATACCAAATTGCACATAATTGATTCATTAATATTTATTGAAGTCTTCCCCAATCCAAGATTTATCAAAACATTACATGTGATTAATCTTAACAATTAAATAATTAACAACTATAATCCATGCCAAACATGCATGTTTTCATGGATTAAACATAACAATTATTCACGTTGTCACAATATTGCATACTTAAACACATAAACATAACATGTTAATCCTAGGGTTTCTAATCAAAATTAATTACAAATACAAACCAAAAAAATTGATTTAAAGGCTTCGGCCTAAATTTTTTTTTTTGGTTCGATTTATTTAAACCCTAAATTTAAATTAACAAGTAAAACTCAAATCAAGATTCGTTTTCTATGTGTTTTGGTAATTAATTACACATTAATCTAGGCTCTGATACCACTGATGGAATTTAACATACATGACATTCATAATAAATAATAACATCAAAGTATACGTGCGGAAGCGAATAGGATCATATAACATGTAATTAATTAACCAAACATAAACGTATGCGTACCTTGTGATTCTAGCTAAACAAGAATCAAAACCTCTTACACTTTTGTAATTCAAACCAAGATTCAATCAATAGTGTGATTGAAACACGTTCTTGTACACACGTACTAATACCAAGTAAACGATATGCTAGTAATAAACACAAAACTATTTTCTTGACACTCAAAAAATTCGATCGATCACAAGGGGTGTTTGCCGATCGGTGTAGCCACAAAAAGGAGAAGAGAAAAGACTTTGGGTATTGTATGTATACAAGAGATGAGAATACAATGACCCTAGGCCCTTTATTTATAGTGTGGAAAACTTAGAGAACAAGTTAGACAAGGATTAGGATACCCTAATCCTTCATCCGGTTAGCCTAATCCCAAATGGATTCTAAAACCATCTTTGATCTCTTTAATTCCATCTATTGTCCTTTCCTTTAATTAGTTAACAGTCATTAGTCATTCTCCGTTAAATACTAACGGTTGTTATATGTTTTGTGTATTTAATAATTAAATATAACCTTTTATAAATAATTATTAAACATTTAATCTTCATACGTAAAGTGTGCAATCCCGTGATCTCGAGTTCGATCCTAACACACATCTACTAATTTATGTCCATAAACTAACAAAGGGATCTTATCATTTTGGTGAATATTACAAGTTTCTTCATAATGAGGTTTACGGGAATCCTACTTTGTCATCAAATCATGGTCCTAGTTCTAATGATCCTACATCATCCAATTTGACACACAATGATCTTATGACCTTGCAAGGAATTTTGGATAAACTAGGGTGTAATAGGTCTAATAATAGTGCACCATCTATTGCTACTAATTATGTGTAACAATCTACTGGAAATACTATCCATTTGGCACTACATACTAGTCCATCGTATGCATCAATGTATGGTCCACCGGGTTTCTCTAGTCCACCTACGGCCCAACCAGGTTATTACACACACCCGGCCCAACAAGCTTATTACCCTTTGGCCCATTCTTCTGTTTATGGGTATAACTAGGCACCAATTATAGCTCAACCCTTAAACTCAAACCCGGGTCAAGTCAGTGGTTAATTCAGTCAAACAGGTCAGCTCAGACACCCGGGTCAGACGGGTCAACCCACTCAGGGATATTAGTCGGGTCAGCCAGGTGCTTTGGGACATTCGGGTCAACTTTCGGGACAAGAGACAATTTTTCCGAATGCTTTTAGTGCTGTGACACTCCATAATCCTGCTACGAGTAACTGGAATATGGATACAGGTGCGAGTTCTCACCTTAATAATTCTGTCTCTAGTCTTAGTGAAATTTTTAATTTGTGCATTTATCCATCTGTCTTGGCCGTTACCAACTCTGGCCATAGTATTTTGCCTACTCCACATCGACCCCTTCATTTGAATAACGTTCTTATTACTCCTAATATTCTTGTACCATTGAGTTTGATGCTTTTGGTTTTTATATTAAGGACTTCCTAACTCATCGGGTGCTGCTCCGTTATGATAGCACTGAAGATCTATACCCGGTCACGAAGCCTTCCAACATTCCTCAGGTTTTTCTCACGAGTCAGTATACGTGGCAACAGCGTCTTGGACATCCAAGAAGTGACGTGTTATGCCGTGTTCTTTCTAGTAATTCAATTTTGTATATTAAAGAGAAACCTCTCGTTCTTTGTCATGCTTGTCAGCTTGGCAAACACGTGAGGCTTTAATTTGTTAGTTCTACTACTTCGGTTCAGTCTTGTTTTGATATTGTTTACTCAGACTTATGGAATTCCCAAATTCCAAGTCTTTCTGGCTTTAAGTACTATGTTTTATTTTTGGATCATTATTCGCAATATGTTTGGGTGTATCCGTTAGTTAATAAATTTGATGTTTTGTTAAAGTTTGTGTTATTTTATAACTTTGTTCGCACTCAATTTAAGTGTGAGATAAAGTCATTATAGTGTGATCATGGTGGTGAATTTGATAACCACGCATTTCATACATTATTTGCTAATAATGGGATTCAGTTTCGCTTTTCTTGTCCACGCACTTCACAACAAAACGGGAAATCTGAAAGGATGATCCACACCATTAAAAATCTTATTCGCACGTTACTATTTCAGGCTCATTTACCTCCTAATTATTAGATTGAATCACTTATTATGGTAATTTACTTATTAAATATTTTACCCTCCCGTGCCATAGACAATGAAATCCCTTTTACTCGACTTTTTGAAACCACACCCGACTATAGTATTTTACGCACTTTTGGGTGTCTTTGTTACCCTCGCCAAGATAACACCCATAAACTTGAACCCCAAGATACTCCTTCTATAATTTTGGGACATGCTACCAATCATCGTTGTTATCCTTACTATTTTGTAAAGCTAGCGTCTTATACGTGAATTAGACTAGCTTTTGACACTGCGTGTTACGCAGGGGTTATTCTTGTTAACTAGGGATAGTTAGCATTTGTTTGTCATATAAATACCCCTCACGGCTCTCCATGAGGGGTGTGGATGTTCATTTCTTTCAATCTAATATTTCACAAGTTTTATCTCCACCCTCTCTCTACTTTCTCTCACTAAAACAATCATGTCTTATGATATGTAAGAAATCACATATCTTTATTATATCCAAAATAGCCCTTAAATGATCAAAATGTGCAAAAAATACACTTGTATTTGTGTATTTTGTTGTTTGTGAATGTGTAGGTACGGATGTTGCAAAAAGCACAAGAAAACGGTCAAAGCCGGACAAACACAGACACGAGAACGGAAAAAAGTGCACAAGAGCCGGGGATTTGATTGCTGAAGTTTCTAGCAAATGGTCAACTCAAAGTTAAACTTGGTCAACTGGTCAACCACAAGAAAACAAAACTCCAAAACTTACCAAAACATTCCTTCAAAATAAACCTAATTGCAAAAATAACCCCAAACCCTAACAACCGTTATCTCTTATTATAAAAAGATAACGGCCGTTAATTCCCTCTTATATTAACCCATTACACTACACAACCCAATATCATTTTAAATAAATCTAGCCCAAGTCAACGACCCAAACCCCCTCAGTCAAACACTTCCTTAAACGTATAAGTAAAAAGGCGCCAAATTTAGTTTTTACTGTTCATCTCATTCTTCGTTTTAACCTCCCGTCAAAATCAAAGGGGTATTTAAAATTGATGATGTGGCTCTATGATTCGAGTACCAAGGTACGATGTGGCAGAGTTAGATGTCACAAAAGCCTCTCATTGGCCAAGACACCTCAAGAAGGGACACGCGGATATATGAAAGAAACACACAAGGACAAGGTTTTTACACTAAATCCTAGCCAAAAGAAGTACAAAAGGTCTGACACACGGAATGCCACGTTGGCAATCCATGTGCTCATCATTTAATCCAACGGGTATGAATGGGAATCCAATGATTGGAAATTAATGAAGGGTCGTGATCAAATGGATGAGGAGCGGGCTAGACTCCTAGAAGCTTCACCATGACCTTAAAAATAGAGAGCTCTTCACACACAGGAGGAGAGAGTTAGTGAGATAAATTTTCAACTTATTAAATTTAGCTTTTGTAATTTCCTTTCAAAATGTTTTAGCTTAATATTTACTTAATGTAATTTCTATTCTTAGTATTGTAATCAGCTGTTTTTATTAAATTCAAGTTTTCTTATTTTGCTCTTTACTCTTTCACAAGCTCACTTGTTTTCAAACTTTGTTTAATAAGCTGTTACTATTACATAAGCTCTAATAAGCTCATCTCAGCTTTCTAAGTCTCTAAGCTTAGATTGATCTCAAGTTAATCATTAATCTACTTAAACAATCAAAATCAGCTTAATACCTATGCTTAATATGGATTTTTGTTGCTTGGATGGTAAGCTTACTCTGGAAGAGCTTATTGGACTTTACTAGCTTATCCTTGTGATAAGATAGAGCTTGTTGACAGCTCTTTGAGCAAATTAAGCCTTTGTTTAGCTAAGGCATTTGTAAGTTTCATTTTTCCTTTTCTGTCCATGATTCCTTAGTTAAAACTGCATCTGCTTATGTTTAGCTTATTTTTTGCTTAATTGTGCTTATTATTGTGTTATTGTGCTTAATTATTATGTCTTATTATCTGTTCTTAAGTCTTATAGTCTAGATTTTAGTTTTCTTTATTTAGTCTCATAAATCAATAAAAATTCAAAAATATTAGTATAGTGATTAGTTTAATGATTCTGGCTTATTTGATTATTGGTATAAGTTTATTAGGTCTGTTAAAAGTTAATTGATATCTGGTATTGGCAAAATTTCATCTTAAATCTCATTATCAAAAGCTTAAAATGAAGTTGGTTGATTTTAAAGGGGTGTTTGGGTCAGCAGTACTAACTACAAGTTAGTACTGCTTAAGGACTTTGGTCTTTGGTTGTTGGTTTTAATCTCTAAACTAAGTTTGTTTGAACTGGATTTATGAGCTAGTTTAGAATTATTCAAGTTTTTCATAAGTTAGTTTAATATAAGCTCAAATCTGTTTAGTCTAAGTTGCATAATTAAAGCTTCAATCATTTCTAGTGTTAGACTTTGCCTTATTTGCTACTAAGTTAGTGTTTGATTAATGTTAAAGCAAGTTTCATCAAGCCTGCACTAGTTAGAGTAAAGGTTTGGTTCATTTAGATGCAAACTGCACCAGATAGTTTAAAAAGACAAGTAGCTGTTTTAATGATCAAATTTCAGATAGTAATTTTGGTTCTTAGGTTTTGAAATTTAGCTTACAAGTAGATCTAGGGTAGTGGTTAATCTATTTCAAATTTGTTTTCAAAAATAAGTTCATTAGCATATATGTTTTTAGCCTTAAAATAAGCTTTTTGTCTTTTCAATTTCAGAAACAAAAAGTAGCTAAGTGTTCTTAGTGTACAAGCTATTTTCAACAAGCCTTTTCATTCAGCTCCTGAATTTCAAAATGGTTTTAAAAAGTTGATTTAAGTAGTATTTTAGGTGTACTTATTAGGGTAATAAGCCAAAAGTCCATAAGGATCCTTTAGCTTATTTAAAAATAAGCTTAAAGGTGCCTTAAGGGGTTGTTTGGTTAACAGTTTACACTAAAAGAGCTTATTTCTTTATTTTAGCTTATCTGCTTATTGATATAGCTTATTTAGGTTTAGTTTAGCTTTTTAGGTTAGTATAAGTCCATTTTAGCTTATTTAGTTTTGTCATTTGCTTATTTGAGCTTATTTGCTTTCTAGTGTAAAATTTTAAGTGTTTGTATGTTTTTAGCTTTTCTGTCATTCTAGCTTATCAATTGTGCTTATTTTAGTTCTTATATGCTTATTAGATATAGCTTTTAATCTGTTTTAGCTTATTTAATTTTTCCTTTAGCTTGTTTGTTCTTAAAAAGCCCAAACAGTTTGCATTTTATAGGTTTATTAGGATTTGCTTATTCTGTCCTCAACTGCTTATTTGAGGGCTTATTTTAGGTTTATAAAAAAGTTCTTTTACAAAAAGTGCTTATTTTGTTGTCCTTTAAAAAAAGTTGTAAAAAATGGCATTTAAAAACATTTGGGAAAGGGGAAGTCCCAAGTGAGCTAGGGCTCGAACCTGGGACCTCAACCCTCTCAACCAAACGTCCCACACAACACACCCTAAACCATCATGCTACAATAGCTCATCTGTTAGTTTCTTTCATTATCTATCTTTTATATACGTTTTAGGCATATTAGTATAATAAGCTGTTTTAGCTTATTTCGCAGTTTATTCGATAAGCTGTGTTCCTGAGCTTGTTTTTCCTAGATTCCTCTTAGTTCAAGCTACTTTCTATAATTTTTTTCAGAATTTTTATAATTAGTTTAGTATTTTTAAACATTTATTTTTATTAAAAACTTTAAAAATTCATAAAAAATAGAAAAATAATCAAAAAAATATAATTCTTTTTTAGAAAATTTTCTTTTATCATTTAGTTTCTAGGAAAATTAGTTTTGCTTCCGTAGGGTTAAAATTGCAAAATTTCAATTTTTAAAGAACGAGATTCGTTTCCGTTCATGTTTTTCGTGTTTTTAAGCTCAATTCAACTCCGTTTTTGTTCTAGTTTTCTTTAAACTTACTTTTTAGTCAATTAGAGTCTATTAAAAGTGAAAAATTCATTTTAGGTTTAATTTTGGAAATTTAGGGTTTTTAAGCACCGTTTAGGGTTCCCGTTTTGCGTTTTTAGTTAAAGTTTAATTTCCCGTTATTAAAGTTAGGATTAATTGTCCTTTAATTTGCTCACTTTTAGGATTTTAGAAAAATCATCTTAACTACTTTTGTCCTCAAGGGTAGTTTGGTAATTTCTATACTTATATTGCTATACGTGTATAAAACTATACCCATCAGCCTTTATAATAGACATGCATTTAATAGCTAAGCAAATAAACATTGAGCATCAAGATATTCATAAAGGCATACAATTGCATTACATGGGAGCAACTTAAGATCTTGAAACTTTAAAGCACATATGTGAGGTGCATGTTGTCTAGATTGACTAAGGAGAAACCTAATTTCTACTTGCTTAGTGTGTAATCTTAATGAGATACAAAGTCCATCAATGTGGACTATCAATAGGCATATTTAGGAAGATCCATTTAATCAAATTAGATAATGAATATGAGATTGTCACTAGTGGTGCTCAATTCAAGCTAAACACGACCATTTTTACGGGTTATACTATGAGCCCAACTTCACTCTTGGAAGCAATTCAACCGTTAGGTCAAATTGAATTTCTAGTGCAATAGGTTCTCCAGTAGTCATTCTCATGTTAGACAAAATAGAATTCCTATATTTTCCTAATAAAGTGTAGCAAAGTACACCGTCTTCTAACGGATCTTTACAATGAAAACAATGAAGTTGGTTGAACGAAGTTGTTTGGGGTTGTGAAGGTGGGTTAGAAAAATTGGGAGTTTGATTATAAGAATTTGGATTAGAGTCATAGACGGGCTCATCTTCGAAACTCACATTGGTACAATGCTGACAATTTCCACCGTTAAACAGACCTCCACACCACGAGCATCTTAAAAACCAAGACATTTTGAAGAATTATCGGATAAGAGGTTAAGAAAATAAGAATTAAACGAATAAGAGGATAAAGAAGAATATTTTTAGATTTTTCAAATAAAACATAAGAAATAATAAAAATTAAAAAAAATATTTTTGGTAACCGAAAGTCAATAGTGCATAGTAGCTCTCTAGAAAACGCACAAAGAAGCGAAGGAGCGGGCAAGCGCGAAGCTTTTAAAATCCTTCTCCTTTCGGGTCGAAGTTCGTAGGATCGACCCTCCTTATACCTCTCTTATAGTTTGTTAACTAAAGAAGAGCCGAAATGACAATTAACAAACGGTTATTTTTAATATTAAAATAAAAGAAAATAAGAATAGAAATGTACAATATTTTTGTATTTTTATAGAAAATAAAACGAAAACTTTCACGGGGAAAGGATCTTCAAGGCTCGAACACGAACAATTTCGTAAAAATCGCTAAACCTCTCCCCGGCAGCGGCGCCATTTTGATTATCGTCTAAATACGTATCTAACAAATAATCCTCAAATATATATAATATATATATAATACATATACGTAAGCAAAGTATCATACAAATTATCTTTAGGAAATAATAATAAGTAATCAACACGGGTATCGTTCTCCTCGGTGAGAGGTGAATGGAAATTCACGTTTATGTCGGGAATCGAGCTTGATTATCATAAAAGATTTGGGTTTGGTTTCTAATTATAATAACGCAAATGGAAAGTAAATTTAAGGCACGTTAATCTAAAAAGGCACAATTAAAACATTAAGCATTAAAACGATAACGGGAATTTTAAAAACACGACTAAAACCTAAATTATCAAATTTTAACCCTAAAAATGCAAATTTAATTTCTAAGAGTCCTAAATGATTAAAAATAATTTTAGAAAAAAGAATTATATTTTTTTGACTTTTATTTAATTTCTTATGAATTAAAAACAGATTTATTCTAAAAATAATAAACTAATTTTTAAAAATCTAAAAAAAATCACGAAAAATACTTTTAACTATTTAGAATCCAAGAAAAATAAAATGAGACAGCCAGCTTATCTCAATAAGCTTATCTCAATAACCTGGAAATAAGCCCAAAAGGGCTGAAAGCTTAAACTTACAAAAAGGCTTAAAAGGAAAATGGTATGAAAGAATACTGAAAAAGACCCAAGGGCATGTTGGTAGAGGGAGTGTGTGTTAAAATGTTTGGCTGTTAAGGTTGAGGTCCCAGGTTCGAGCCTGGGCTTCCCTATACGGCCTAACATTTTTATTTTGCAAATTTTATTTTTGAAAAAGCTTTTTAACACTAAAATAAGTACTCTTAATAAATGAACTTTTTAACAAAACTCAAAAATAAGCTAGATAAAAGCTATAAAAAATGACAGTTTTGAAAATTTTAAGCTAAATGACTAAAAGCTAAACTATTTGGGATTCTAGATTAAACAAGCAACTAAGAAAAGCAAATAAGCTAAAACAGACTTTAAGCTAACCAAATAAGCACATACGAATCAAAATAACCAAAGGAAATAAGCAGGAAACACACTTAAAGTATTAAGACAGCAGACAAAGAAAACATATTCAAAGGACTTTTAAATAACTTTTTAGGCTAAAAAGAAAACTAATAAACACTAGAAAAAAACTAAAAGCTTAAAACACATTAAGTCCTGTACCTAATAATCACAAAAGACCAAAAATAAGCAAAGGACACAAACTGAATAACCATAAAAGGCTATTTAGACAATATACAAAAAGATAGATTACAAAGATTTTTGACAAACATTAAGCTAAGCCTAAGGACAAATAAGCACTAGAATAAGCTAAGAACAAAAGTTAGATTAAGAACTTGACTCAAAGAACACAAATAAGCTGAATTAAGCAAATTTCCTAAGGTAATAAGCTAGAAAAAGAAGATGAAAATGACAGGGATACTACTTTTGGTTTTTGGCTTTTTGAAGAAAAGAGACACTTTTAAGCTTAAATTTAAGACTCATTAACTAATCTAACTAACTGAAAAGCTACAAACAGATTGAAAACATACCTTAATAAGCTTAATTCAATCAAAATTAAACAAATAAAAGCTAGACTCTAACCTTGTTTGCCCTGCACATCAGATCATTAAGCTAAAACCAAATACTATCCTACCTGACTGTTTTTGCTCAAAATACACTCTAAGGTTCTTCCACATTTTAGAAACTAAAAACAGGTGCATTAGACACTTACTTGGACACAAAAACTTCAACTTAAACAAGCTCTAAAGGAACTTATCAAATAAGTAGTTTAGAAACCAAATTAGACTTAGCAGACTTAGAAACTTAAAAACCAAACTTCATATTTTGACTAAACTTATTTTAAGCTTAAGAGAACTACTTATAAGACTCAGTTAGAGCTTATAAAGTCTGTTTTGAAACCCAAAAGCTACACAAGCAGTCTTAACTATGTTAAAACTGCTTGTGTCAAACACCCTTTTAAAACCTAAAAAACCAATTTTAAGCTAAGACAGCTTTTGTTAATCAATGAATTTTGAAAACAGATTAAGAATAATGATATTTAATGACAAGTAAGCATAAATCTTAAGAGGATAAGCATTTATCTAATAAGCTACAAAAATAAGCAGATATAACTAAGATATAAGCACTTTGATATAAATCCTAAATAAAACTAATCTTAATGATAAACATTTGATATTTGAGACAATATAAGCTAAATTAAGACAGAATAAGCATAAGCAGGCATTAATAAGCACAAATAAGCTATAAGCAGGAAATAAGCTAAAAAGGAAAAAATGAGCTAAAAAGTAAAAGTGAACATACAATTGTCCTTTGCTTAAACAAGGACTAATTATGCTCTTAGAGCTATTCTACTAGCTCTAGCTTATCAGAGATAAGTTGGTAAGAAAGCTATAAGCCCATCCCTTGGCTTATCATCCAAATAGCTTGTTAAGACCATATTATAAGTAATCTGAGTAATGAGCTTATTAAGTTAAGCTTAAAACAAGCTTAGCTTAATAAGAGATAGCTTAGAAGAAATTAAGAGCTTATAAGAGCTTATTAGGATATTTTAAACCATAATTGCTTACAAGTAAAACAGAATTTAAGGCACAATATAAATGAAATTTAAATTTTATTAAAACTGAAAGTGATTACAAGCTTTTGAAAAGTAAATTACATCAAATGAAAGACAATAAGGAAAAATAAGCTATTAATAAGCTACTAAACTACTCTACTCCTACTCCTACTCTAGATGCTTAATACCGTGTGATTCTTGTGCTATTTATAGCTGCCAGGGGAAGGTTTTAGGTCCATGAGACGCTCCCAACTTCATTCGTCTTAACCCTCGATTCTAATCTATCCAATCTGATCCTTTAATCTTTCTCCACGTCTCTTCCACCAATCAGAGTGCTTGGGATTGCCAACGTGGCTTCCCAAGTGTCAGAGGGTGTCAGACGAGCATTCTAGAAGCAAGAAAGCGTGTGTGGGATTGGGGTGAAATTGGTTTAACCTGTTGCTCTGTGTGATGTAAAAACGAGGGAAGGAATTGAGAGAGATGAACAGTAAATTTGACTAGGGTTTATAACACTGACTTTGATCGGGTATTGGGTTGTTTGGGCTTTGAGAAGTGGTGTTGGGCCAGGAAATGAATTTGGATTGGTTTTATAAGGGTTAATAAAAGGCTTAGGTTTTATAAGTATAAATCTTTAATGGGCTGACCCGGCCCAATAAAATGGGTATTAGTTGGCCCATTAAATATAAATACGCCTTCGGCTTCAGTTTTCCGCGCTCTTTCCATTCTCGTGCTCAGTTTTGTCCGTTTTGCTTTGTTTTTGTCTTTTTTGTTGAATATCTGTACATGCAAGACACAATTCATGAAATATACATATACAATGCATTTTTTATGTACTTTTTGTCATTATTGGTCTTTTAAGCTCGTTTTATTAGATAAAAGGTATGTGTATTTAAGCACATATCACTCATCCTTAATAAAGTAATTTCTAAGCTTATTCTTGCCTTAACCTTGATAAAATTGAATGCCCTAATTCACTTGTTCTTATGTGTGGGACGTAAGAGTGATAAGGATGAAGGGAGCTATGAGAAGATTTTGGAGTAATAAGGATGATATACTAGTTTTATTTAATAACTTTCAAGGTTAGGTGAAGTTAGTCCCTATTAGTCAAATCATTACATGGATGGTCCTCATTCCTTAAAGATTGATTTTCATGAAAAGTCCTTTCGACTAATGATGTCATGTAAACATAACATATGTTAACTTTGAAGCTTTAAAATATACTAAAATAATTACCGTAAAATCGAAGTGTTACAATCTTTTTCCATATAATCTTACTTTCAACAATGAATGAGTGGGTGTATATGATCGTATGTGTATTAGTAAAAAAAGGGTTTGTAAGTTGTCAATATTTACTACAAATAAGTGTGGTATTTATAGAAGTAAATGAAAAACAATTCACCTGCCTTTTATCCCATGGTTGTTTCGACCAAGCCATCTCATACAAAAAAAATTGACTTTTACTTTACTTTACTTGGTGCCAACTCCAAGGTTCACACACATAAAATTTAAATTTAAATTCTACTTGGTGCCAAATCCAAGGTTCACGCACATAATTCAAATTTGAATTCTACTTTACTTGGTGCCAACACCAAGGTTCACATCCGAAAGATATCTATAACCTATATAAAACAAGCTTTTGAAAACCTAATCTTGGCCCAAAAATCTGAAACAATGACACGTAGATAATCTTAAAATAATCAACGCTTCATATTAACCGGCATTTAATTCTCACAAAAATTACCCATACAACCATGACTGTAACATCTCCCTTTCAATCAGGTACTAACCCTAAATCTATGAACAAACATGTCGATTCAAATTCTTTAATAAACACCGATTGATTCCATATCTATAATCATTTTTTGAATTAACCAAAAAACTAAAAAATCAAGAATCCAGAAATCGATTGATACACCGACTCGAGATTGAACTCAAACCACAAATCAATAAACCCTAATAAAACTCAAATTCATTGACGGTTGATTTATTAAATCAGAACGTTTTCATTCAACATTCAATCAATCAATTATATTATCATCAACCTAAACATGCGATTCAATGGTTTATTTTTTTGTTATGCGATTCAATGTAAGTTTTTTTTACCAATTGTTTGTTTGATTTTTATATTTTTATGGTTAGAACATAGAATGATAAATATATGGTTTATGAAACCTATATGTTTTATGATACTGAAAGATGGTTTTCTATAAACGAAATCGATCCAACCGTATTAATCCATGTAAATTTTCATTTCTATAATTTTCTTAAATTTTCCTTGATTTTCAGGTGTATGTGTATTAGATGTCATCCCTGTATACCGTTTTTGATTATCGAATTCAAAATTTTATGATTACGGTTATTATGTAGAATGGTACTTTGAATATGAGTGGATGATTGATGATTGAAATAGATTTTTCGGGTAATAGTCATTAAGGTACTTTTTTATTGTGTTTTGATTGTAGGTATACCAGAATTTTAGTTAACTTTTTACAGACAACCTGTGGTGGGTGGCACCACCATAATGAGATTGTAAGAAATCAAGTAGTGCTAAATTTTTTTGAATCAATCTTTTAAAACCTAGATATTTCTAAATGTTGTTTTGGTTGTTGCAGCCCATGAATTCGGTTAGGGATCCACATTCATCTAGGCATATAGATGCTTTTAAACTCATTGGAATGTCATCTTTGAGAAAGAGGTAAGGATTAATTATTTTAATTGTATTTTTTTAATACCCTTCACTTACTATATCGAAAAAGTCTCAGTCCATCTATAGTCTAAATCTGTCAGTAATAGGCTTTTGCAAACTGTATGCAGTAATTATAGACTATTTCAACCCGTTTGGCTGCTCCCGTCGTAGATATATTTTTCTTTTGATCCGGTTGATTAAAATACTCACATCCATAATTTGTTAGTTTATCCTCACCTGCTGAGGAGCTCAGACAATGTGCTTTAAGGTTTGGCAATTTAGGCAGCTTCCCTCATCACAAGATTTTTCAAAGCCTACGTCACTCATTTACTTTGAAATTATGCATTTTTCGGGTTCGCCTGTAAATGGTGTGGCTGATCGAGCAATTACAGGATCAAGAGGCAAGAGTTGACAAGTGAATGGAGGAAACAGAGAAGCAATTGAGGGTTAAAGTGGAGGAAAGGAATATGATTTGTGCGGAAAATGAGGAGTTGAAGAAGAAGGTGGAGGTGCTGAGTTTTAATATGAGGTATGCTGAGAGGATGAAACGGGAGTTGCAGGCGGTCGAGAGAGATATTGGAGAGGCTGAGATTGAGAGGAATAAGTGTGAGGAGAAGTGTTGGGATCTCAATGCTGTTATCGGGACAAAGTGGAAGGAGCACGAGGCGTTTCAACTTGAATGCAATCAGGCTATCCGAAGGTACTTTCTAATACTCATTTGTATAAATGGAACATATTGTGGTTTTCACGCTTGATTTGACATTCGTTATAGTTTTAGATTAACCATCTTTCGGAGTGACAGTCCATTTGTTATTAGTTACTGTTATAAAATAGTTCATCTTGGTTTTCGAGATTCATCGATATTAAAATAATTAAACACACTTCTATCTGATGTCAACGAAATCTGACAGTAATGTAATAGAACTTTTAAATTTTCTCAAGTTGGAGAGTAAGCCACTAAATGTAGTCTTCACATGTTCCAATAATATATTTATGGTTGTTAGAGAGAATGCGGCTTCTTTAAGGCCTGTTTGCTAAGATCTATGAATTCCCCATGCTACTTATTGGTTTTGATTATGAAACTCGGAATCCAATATAGGTGATCCACCACGTTTTTACGCCTATGAGACTGAACTATATTAGTTACTTCACGCTACCATCATTAGTTATAATATTATATCCTCTGTCCTGCAATGGGTGATCCACCACGTTTTTTGCACCTACCATCATTTATGCTTGCTACTTAGTTACTTCACGCTGCAATCATTTGTGCTCACTACTTATTGGTGTGTTTGGTTGCTGAAATAGGGGTTTCGCGCTGAAATTGACGCTGAAACGCGTGCGTTTGGAGTGCTGAAATGGGTGGGTTTGGAGTGCTGAAATGGGTTGTTTTTGGGTTCTCAGACGAGGGTTGTTGTTCATGTGGTTTTTGGTCCTAAAATAGGGGTTGAAACGGGTGTGTTCTGGTACTGAAATGGGTGGGTTTGGAGTGCTGAAATGATGGTTGAAATGGGCGTGTCTGGGGTGCTGAAATGAGGCGTGCAACGTGTGTGTTTTGGGTACTGAAATTGGTGGGTTTATGGCCTTTCAGGTTATGCATACATTTGTATACATTTCAGGTTTCATGTACGTCCCTAAGCAGCACTAAAAGAAGTACTTGAGTTTGGATTTGAATCCTCTAAAACAGAGGTATATTTTTCCTTTTACTTCTTAAATTGTAATAGACTGTTTAATTTTCTTGAAAGATGATTATTTCAATATTATGTCAAGACACTCTTTTGCTGGATTATGCAAGGATATGGATGTCAAAGACATGTTTGCATATAGGTTTACTTATATATGTCATTTGATATTAACTTTCATTTTCTTTCAGGTGCAAGATTGGTTGTACACTCATGGTGAAGATACTCTAGAGTACAGCCTCTCAATTTCAAGACCGTGTGGATCAACTGGGAGCAATTTACGATCCCGACCTAAAATGGTTTGTTATTTCACAAAAAGTACTCGATGTTATATAATCTACTGTAGAAACAAGGAGCTCACAACAAGGCCATAAGCTTTGCAAATTGTTAAACCATTTTGTTCCATGTTCATTTCCAGGTACAACATGAGACGTAAAATTTAAAGAAGTGCTCGAGTGATTACGACTCTGAACAACAGAAGTGAGTTTAATGTTTACTCATTGTGTCATACTGTTTTCGTTCCGAATAGTTCATCTTGAACAATATATACACTATTCCATGTACTTTCATGAATTTTTTAGACATGAAGTACTGTGTTGAAGGAACCGGTGCGAAGATTAAGAATATGGTTACTTTGTGTCAGTTTTCAAATACGCGGTCGACACAATTTTATAGATGCAGGTATGGCTAACAAATTTTCTATTATATAACAGAGTTAGTGTTAGAAATTTTTTATAAGTTTGTATAAACATGTAAGTTTCAAATCGTTTGACCCACTCAATCAATGTGACCCATTCTGCTTAAAGATGTTTTCGAGTGTTTTGCCTAAACATCTGTTGCATGTTCTATTTAGGTAAATGTAATGCTTCTTATGTGATGTTTAATACATGTTTTGTATCAATGAAACTACTTAAATATGGGATGTTTCGGATTGCTAATTTACTATGCATATTAAAAAAAATTCTAACACTAACTCTGTTATATAATAGAAAATTTGTTAGCCATACTTGCATCAATGAAACTACTTAAATATAGGATGTTTAATACTCTTTCCAACTGGTCCATTGCATTCGGAGTTGCTGCAAAGGACACGGTATGTAGAGGCTAATTAAGCTATTGTTAAGGCTATTGATCTTTGTTTGTTTTGTAAGATATTCAAGAAGAGGCATCTATAGCAAGGTCTGTGCTAATGTTTGTCCTGTGGAATGATTGAATCCTCTGATCCAAATTGAGGGGTGTTAAAAGTTATACCTATGATATTCCATTTAGGTGTGATTAAATTTATTTTCTCTTATGTTGTCAGGCATCTACTCTATACTTAAAACATCGATTACTTGGAGTTTTCTTCTTAAGAATTAAAACATCGATTAATCTCTTTGCTATAAATTAGGATGAACATCCTTACTTGGAACCATTATGTAGTACATAATATCACTCTGCTTATCTTTCTATATACTTATGTGCTTTTTGTCATTTCATCTCCAAGTCGCATACTTTATTGAATTATTTGTTGACGTTATTCATATGAACTGAGTATTTCATTCTGTATAATACCACCAGGTCTTTATCCCAGGGTGTACAAGTTTTCACATAGAAACTAGCATGTGATCTGCCATTAGGAAATACGTTAGGTTTGGCAGAAACTGAAACTTATGTAATTACAAAGTAAATTTTACAGATGGTGACATCTTTATAAATTATACCCTCATTAATGGCCTCTGGGGGATTGCCTTACTTTGACCCTGAGTATGAAAGCTTAAGCATCAGAATAAACCCTCCAATGTTCTCTCTCTCTCTCATCCTCTATTGTGCAAATCTTCCTTGATATAAATAGAATGACTTAACAACACACATATGATGTGTTGATTCTAAATTGTCTTATGTCTTATTATATTGGTTGTACATGTATCACGTTCT
>BQNB010019714.1:18769-43425 GCA_026074375.1 Tanacetum coccineum | reverse complement strand
GTAGTAGCATTAATATTAGGATTGGAACTCATTAAATTTTTAGAAATGAGAAAGCGGTCTAGTTTACTCATTTTACTTGCCGATTTGTGACACCAAGTAAATGAACAACCTCCTAACGGAATCTCTTCCAAACCTGCTCTTGCAATAAACGAATTAAACGCCTCCGCACCTTGATTATTGAATACGGAACCATATCTTTCAGCTTGTGTACGCACTTCATTAAAATCCCCCATGATAACCACATCACCATTCCATTTATTAATCACTACAGTTAGGTAATTCCATAGTATCTTTTTTGCTGATAATTCTTGAGGAGCATACACTGAAATAATTAGCAGCTTCTTACCACTAGGAATCCATATCCCTCTAACCATAATGAAGTAGTCAAAAACAGTATGGTTAGTTTTAGAAAACATCTTAAGGTCCCAAACACAAAGAATACCACCCGAAAAACCAACGGAAGGACTATACATATGATCAAAAGTGAAGTTACCCCAACACGCCTTAATAGTAAACAACTCTATCTCTTCCATTTTAGTTTCTTGAAGGGACAAAAAAATTCACCTTGTTATTGACACATAACTCCTTAACCCAGTCTTTTTTAGCCTTTTGGGCGAGGCCTTGAATATTCAAGGACATAAAATTCATTTTGGGTTTTCATACGCTCCTATAGAACCAATGATCTCTTCCATATTTTTTGAACAACCCTCCATATTATACCCCATGGTCTGTCCAACCTTCACCAAGTCTTCCATTAGTTGAATCATAGAACCTCCTGCACGTGGAACCTCGATTTTTTTGAAATGACCCGAACATATAGATTTACATTTATCCTCGTGATCATACTTCGAGTTACTAGAATGGCCTGTTTTCTTTACTCCAGAAAGCATTGCATCATCTTGCACATTTTGTGAACGTCCATCTCCTTCTTTTTCCACCTCGGATTGAAACTCATCAGTACCTCTAGGAGTAAAACCTGGTGGGTACTTCATAGAAATATTAGAACAAGAGTCTCCATTTTGTATATCATGCTTCTTATTAAGTAAATCATAAATGTTAAAAGGATCTTCGGAACGAGTATCATTCTAGCCAGTATTTAAGTCATTCTCCTTTGCACCTATAGAGGATGATTTCTCAAAGATAGTTTCTGAAACCTCTTCAACTTCACTCTCGTCTTTCACAACTATTTGTTCCTTCCTCTCATTGTTTTCAACATCTAACTCGTCTTCTTTAACATCTCCATCTGAATCGGTCTCCTCTTCCTCTTCCTCATTAAAGTCTAGAATCCAGCCTGATACTTCTTTGGCTCGTACCCAAAAGATTTTACCTTTGATAATAATTTTAAAAGATTCAAAGATATTTTCAACAATCTTAGTTTTGATGCATATTCTTTTACTATGGTAGCATGTTGCATCCTGGACATCCATATAGACGAAATCACCCCCATTTAGAGACGATTCAGATGAATGTGTTTTTATTCCATACCTTCAGAGGCATGCCCTTAATGTCCACCCAAGTCACTCTCTCGTTAATATGGAATTCCGATGATGCTTGTTGCAATTCAGAGAACCAGGAGCATGTACCCATAGTAACCTTGAACTTATCCTTTGAGTCCACTGTTTGGAAATCAATCATCACCCAATACCCACCCATATACTTTAAAGTAATGTTGTTGAAACCTTCATTGTCTAGTGCCACCTTCAGGTTGGTTAGAGAGCTGAAATCTTTAACTTTACCTATCAAAGACTTAGAAAAATCTTGGTGATTCAAGCAAGTGTCATCAAGCACTAGTACCTGTTTGCTCTCCTTCACATTACTTTGAGGCTGAGTTCCCATTTTAACCGCATTAATATAGGGCTTAAAATGCCTATGTGCCACACTCACTTATTAACAACTTGAGGAACAGAATCAATAACTCCTTTATCATGAACATTACTCCTATTCAAGGGTGTTTTATGAAACCTAGCTTTGTTCGCATGGAGTTTAAAACGATCGACCCAAATCGTACAAAGGTTATTCACCAAGCGATCAACATCGAAGACCCCAATAAAACGAACAAAATCGAATCTTTTACCTGATTTGGAACTTCTGTGTGGAATGAAAGCATCGACCACACTCACGTATTGATTACAAACCTTCCAAAGATCTTTAGCATAAAACTGATCAGGGAAATTGGTGACAAAAATAGAGGTTGAGATCGAATTCACATCCTCCTCAAAAGAACGTCTATGGGCCATAATTGAAGGGAATATAGAGTTTATAAAATTTAGGGTTTGAAACGGAAAATAAAATAATAAAAATCAAAAGGGAAAAATGGCAGAAAATCAAAACTAATCACAATCCTCTCAAGGTAAAAGATTGCCTAACACGCTCATCGAACTTAACTTCAATCGATTATTCTAGTATATTTTGCGTTTTGAATATTTATAGGCCTCAAATTAACAAAGACGAATTTGTTTCCAAATATTGAGAATAACAAGTGATACACGGTTCTTTGTATATGAACACTCGTTTATATACGTAATCTACAAACATGTCCTGTAAAGTTGTATTTTTAGTGTGGTAATCAAGATAAATCATGTAAATAAAAGCTACAGTACTATAAACTAGGGTGTTAACGATTCGAGCCGAGTCGAGTTTTGGCCTAAACGAGCTAGGCTCGTTTATTAACTACTCGGCTCGAGCTCGAACAAACTTTTTTAAATTGTCCCGAACTCGAATATTTTGTTGCTGTTTGAGCTCGAGCTCGAAGCTCGTTTAAGATTTTGTACTTTTTTTACTCCTACAATAAATTAAATTTCAAGCTTAAGATACTTGTATAAAAGATCGAACATCATAGGCTCGTTTATTATCTTAAGCTCGAGCTCTAAAGCTCATTTACAATTATAAAAATTGGTTTAATGCTCAAACCAAATTTATGTAACTTATATATAAGCTCAACAAAGCTTGTTTAGGAACAATCAATCTATGTAACTTATAAGCTCAATGCTTAAAAGCATCTAAAGCTTAAGTGAGTTTCAAAATAGGGTGAGGGCTTTGCTTATATAAATTTTTTTCTCTTAAAAATTTTCTTTTTCAAGCAATGTGAGATAAATCTACTAGCCATGTCCCGCTTATAGTTTAACCTCTCATGGTTTTTTTTTGATATTTCAAAGTCTTTTTTTTGTCTAAGTATTTTTAGTTAGCAAAAAAAAATATCATCATATTTTATCTCTACTACTTATAAAAAAGTGTGTGAAGAATTTTAGAACTTAAAACCCCTTTAAATCAAGTATTAAGTTGCCTAAAATACTTCTTAATGCCTCCTACTAGTTGAAAATTCAATCAATCTACTTTTTAATATGTACATATAGAAACAGTCACAAATTGATAGGCCAAGGCTTATTTGAGATCTAAATGGCGAATTAGTCCATAGAAAAACTGTCCATATCGGTTGGTACAATTGTGTTCCACGCATCATTAAAACTATGCGAGTACGTATGCTTATCAACGGATTTTTTTAGCGACGCATAGATATAGTTGTGATATTATGCTTAAGTATTTCGTGTAACGTTTATACATAAAACGTGTTAATATCAAGTATAATTGCAAAAAATTATAACATACGATAATTCAACTTAAAGAAAAATTCTTAAAATATATCAAAGAACATATAAAAACATTTAGTGAAACTGAAAATAAAACATTTACATCAATTATGAGATAACTTAACAATGTACGTTATTCATCACATAAAACTTCTTGGTACATAATATTTGAGGTGTAGACTCTTTCTTAACCGAACTCTTTGACTGGATTCACTAATATCTTTGTAGTTGTACGTGATATCCATGTAGATAATGCAACATAAAGATGGCTATGCGAGAAAACAGAGTCTGACAAATAAACACTCACATTTGGAATTGTTTCGCCTTGAGCTTTATTAATAGTCATCACAAATCTAAGACGCACAAGGAATTGTTTTCTCTTTAGTTTGAAAGGGAGCATGTATTCTTCAGATAGAGCAAGAGGAATTCTTGGCAAGAGCACACTAACTCTAGTGTGTTGGCTGAAGTTTTACTTGACGAATAAGTGCATTGCTACTTATCTCATAATTGATGTAATTTTTTATCATTTAGTATATCATGTATCTTTTATATACTAAAAGAAACAATTGAAAATGTGTAAAACCTAACAATTTTTGAGACCAGTCCAATCAATTGGACTGGATGAACTATCAATTCAATAGATCAATCGGCTTATGTTCGACGTATTCAATATATAACATGTATACCATCATATAATACATGTACATGTTCATACTCTAGTTTAGATTCTTTAGGTCTAAAAGATGCAGTTAACCTATCGGATAGAGTCATGCTTAAGCTCTTTCACGTCAAATTCTTCAAGCCCAAACTACTCTTTGGCTTATTTGGAGATATGGAAACGAGTTCACCCTTTCTTGTTAAAAGCATAATAAAGCTTGTTCGTGTTTATCACACCAATAGGGTTAAGATAATCAATGTAGATGGATATCACTTAGAATCTTGTAATCACTTTTCAACATGTGCCAATTATTTTGATTAGTATATGTGACGCTAAGACATTATACAAAGGTAAGACACCAACATGAGTCCTGTGAAATGTAGTATATTTACTTCACTTCATAAATAGTATTATTAGGTTTCTCCAAATAAAAAAGTTTACACAATATAGATTAGTTTTTTTAATCTAATTTAAACCTTTCTTACGATGTTGATAAACATCAATTGTTATCCCTTTAGTAGTATGCAATGTTTCGTTTCTATACATATGCTTTCGTAAGCTTAATATAAATTTGTTAACAAAACCTATACTATCAAGTGTCAAGTCATTTCGTATACCTTACCTTGCAATAGCGTTTCTTTTTGATAAACTATATACAATAGACATCAAAATTAAGTAACACTATATATCGATTTAGACGTGCTATGATTATCTTATAAAATATATCGTTGGGTGATTTACACTTTTAAGCTCATTTCCTTCTTAAATTTATTTTATGTATCATTTTTAGTGTTAAATGGAAGATACAAAATTATAAACTAGAATGCATCCCACATAAAAAGATGTACACAAGTTAAAGGAAAGAAAATAGATATAAAACTAAAGCCCAAAAAGTAAAATGACATAACTTTTAAAGAGTATTTAATTAAATGCTAATATAAGTTTGACAATTTAATATTTATTATTTTAAATTAATTATCAATACTCATTAAAATGTAAAAATAAAAGTTTGAAAAAAAGTTAGACGTTTTCCTCGATTAGCTCGTTCGACTCGTTAAGCTCGACAAGCTCGATCGGCTCGTTCGACTCGAGTAACTAAACGAGCTTTCGAACGCATCGAGCCGAATATTGTCTTTTAAAAGCTTGGCTCGTTTATATAAACGAGCATGATCTTTTGTTCGAGCTCGACTCGAGCTTGACAATTTGCAGGCTCGAGCTCGAGTTAATCGAGCTCGAGTAGCTCGTTAAAAGCTCGACTCGTTAACACCCCCACTATAAACGAAACATGAGGAATAAGCTTATCGAACACCTTGGAAAGTGTATTAACAAAAATATTACAATTTCTTAAATTAGTAGCTACATATAATTCAAATGACATTTTAAAACAAATGTAGATAAAGATTTAAATTTTTGAGTACGGATATTATAAACTAAATTAATGTATAATAAACAAAAATTTATCATCACGTTTTGTTGTGTCACAATAAATAAAATTCTTCGTTCAAAAAAAAAAAAAAAATTCTACCAACCGACTTACACATGAAAATTTTAATAAGCCGTTTAATTGGTGAAAAATATCTCATATTGCAGGAGATTTTTTCATGTGAAACGAAAAAGATTGAAAATCCGTTTATTCGTATTTCTTTTCAACATTTTTAAAAAAAAGTGAAGTTATTCTCACTTTTTTTTATCATTTTAATATAAAATTTGAAAAGTCAAATTTCATTATTCTCACTTTTTTCTATCTTATTTTATTCTCAATAAAAAAAAAGGGATCTATAATTTTATCTAAACATCTTTTCATTTAAAAGAAATATATATATATATATATATATAACTCTATCTAAACGGATTTTCAAAATTCCCACCAAAGAACCGTGTATCACTTGTTATTCAATATAACCCTTCTCTAAAAATTTAAAAACGAAAAAATAAAAAAATTTCTCACCAACTAAACGAATACAATGTTTATACTTTCGTTGACACTTTTATTTAGTGAAATCTTTTTAACTTTTAGTGACATTTTCTTTATGTATCACTAAATGACAATTTTCGTTTTTCGGTTTTTAACATTGAATCAGTTCAGTTTCGAGTTTTTCTTTGTTCACAACAAAGTAAGTTTTCATCTTGTAGAAAGTTTACGATTCAGTTTTTTAAACAACAATATTTAACACGGATATTAAAAGTAGCATAATATCCAATAACTCAAAACTACGAAACAAAGAACAAAAGAACTAAGAATCTATAAAATGCGAATCTTTGCGATTTTTCTTACAAAGGCATCACATAACACCATCTTTTATGGACAAAACTATAATACGTAAAATAGATCTAATTTAGTTTATATTAAGGTTTTCAAGATCGGGATCCTACCCATAATCGTTTTCATCTTTGCAAGATCGAGATCGTAAAGTTGGATCGAGATCGTAAGATCCTACTATAATGTCATTGTCTTAATAGTCTTTGTAATATTATATAAATCTACAAATTGTTATATATCATAAACACAAAGTTATATGAATGTTTCATATAAATGTTGTCCTAAGTTATGATTATAAAATATTTAAAAAGATTAACATGTAGTTTTTTAAAATTTACGAAATACAACTCATAAATTTGTAGTTTTTTGTTTGTGGTTCGAGAAAAGCAAGATCGGATCGGAGTAGATCTTAAGATCCTATGGTTAAGATCGGAATCCTATAAGATCTCAAGCATGTAAAGATTCTATGTAAGATCTGGATCGTTTTTGCTTTGTAGTATCATAAAATCGTAATATCCTAAGATCAAGATCAGGATCTGAACAACCATGG
Organism: Tanacetum coccineum; assembly: GCA_026074375.1. Classification (NCBI taxonomy): domain Eukaryota; kingdom Viridiplantae; phylum Streptophyta; class Magnoliopsida; order Asterales; family Asteraceae; genus Tanacetum; species Tanacetum coccineum. The sequence goes on along the minus strand of BQNB010019714.1, from coordinate 36,370 downwards.
TTTATATAATAATAAACAACGCTATCGCTTTTTTATATGATATTTTATACTCAGATCCTTGAAATTATATATCAAATTTCTTGTATATATAAAATCATATAAAAAGATACTAATTTTAATGCTCATGTACGCACGTGACTTAGACATAAATGATGAATTAAGTAATAATTTCGTTATTACGATTTTAAGTATATTATATTTTTTTTGAACGGCAAAACTTTTATTAGAAAACTAGCAAGAGGCTAGAAGGATTACATACTAATACACATGAGGCTTTTAAGCCAAGAAATCCAGTTTAACCGAGACTTAGACCTGCTATTCATCCATAAAAAAGACATTTGGACCACATCATCAAATAAGGAATCCGGTTTAGAAGTGGGATCGCTGAAAAGAAGGCGGTTTCTGAACTTCCAAACAAGCCACCACATCACGTAACAAGATCCTTCAAGAAAAACCTTCAAGAGTTTAGGAAGGCGAATACTAGACAGCCAAGATATCCACTCGTTATAAGAGTGAAAGCTAGAAACGTCTAGCTCCCACCAAGTCAGAAGACGGCGCCACACTTTTCGAACCATCGAGCAAGAAAAGAAAATATGATCGGAGTTTTCTACTGCTCGGTTGCAAAGAGGACATAGAATAGACGGAATGTCAATTCCACGAAGAGACATGTTACATCTTGTAGGCAAAGCATCCAAACAAACCTTCCAGGCGAACACATTTATTTTTATGGGAAGAATCCTTATCCAACGAGTCGCAGCATCTGCTTTAGGGAGAAGAAGATCATCAATGTAGGCGCGCGAAGATTTGACAGAAAACAAACCAGAGCCTTCTAAACTCCAACTCCAACGATCCTCAATGTTTGAGAGGACAAGACCACGAACTGATTGGCAAAGCAAATTAAAGGATTCTTGTTCTATTCCCCCTCTTGGAGGACGGCGAAAAGAGAGATAAAGAGAAGAGAGCCCAAGTTTATCAGCCACACTAATGGATTTGCTCTCTTCAAGAGCATACAGCCTCGGAAATTTTTCTTTAAAAGGAATACTACCAATCCAAGAATCAGCCCAAAAAGAAGTGTTAACCCCATTACCAATTTTTTTTCGAATAAATTGGAGAAAATCAATACCTTTATCTTTGAGCGAATTGACAGCTTGAAGGATATCAGACCAGATGGATCGCCTATTCGGCTTAACTGTGAGCCCAATAGCTCCATGGAAACCAAACAAAGCTTTGATGAAGGTAGACCACAACGACGAGCCATCCGAAAAGAAGCGCCAAACCCATTTGAATAAAAGAGCACGGTTGATTGCAAAAAAACTAGAAACACCAATACCCCCGTTCTTTTTAGAAGCAAGAGCTTTATTCCAATTAAACCAAGAGGACTTTCTAGCGAAGCCGTCATGACCATTGAAAAAATTCCTTCTAATCGATTCCAGTTTCTTTAGGACTCCCATGGGAACCTTGAAGATCGACATATGGTATAAAGGGATAGAAGTGAGCACCGATTTTAAAAGGGTGAGCCGGCCCCCAATGGAAAGAGATTTAATCTTCCATTTAGAAAGGCGAGATGAAACCTTCGAAATAACATCATCCCACGATCCAATATAAGACATATTGCATCCAACTTTAACGCCGAGGTAATTGAAAGGCAATTGAAGAATGGAACAGCCCATCAGGTTTGCAGCAGAATTGACCACATTCGACGAAACACCAAGGCCCATCAATTTACTTTTTTGGAGGTTTATTTTAAGACCCGAAGCTAAGAAAAAACACTTCAAAACATTAAGTAATATGTGAATATTACTATCCTTCCATTCACCAACGAAAACCACGTCATCAGCATAGAATAAATGAGAAAGCGTTAGAGAACCATTGATAGAGATACCTCTATAAAGCCCGGCATTAATGATCCTCTTAAAAGAAAGGTGAAGCGTCTCCATGACTAAGATAAAAAGAAACGGAGATAAAGGGTCGCCTTGTTTCAACCCTTTGAAAAACTGGAATTCCTTAGTGGGATTACCGTTAACAAGAACCGAGCCCTTAGCATTATTGAGACATCCACTTATCCAGTTGCGCCATTTCAAACCAAATCCGAATGACTTCAAAGTTTCATCTAAATAGTCCCATTTAACGGAGTCGAAAGCCTTTTCGAAATCCACCTTAAAAATCATACCTTTAAATTTAGTGTGCTTACACCAGGACATAAGCTCATTAAGGATGAAAGGGCCGTCAAGAATTTGCCGGTTTGCGACAAAGGCGGATTGCACATCGCTAATGAGATCGGGAAGCACAAGACATAAACGATTGGCCAAGATTTTAGAGATAATTTTGTAGGTACTTCCAATTAGGCTGATGGGACGAAAATCTTTCACAAATTTGGCATCTTGAATCTTCGGAATGAGAGCAATAAAAGAGGAATTGCATCCTCTAGGGAAGCAACCATTAGCAAAAAACGCTTTGACAGCCTGAATGATGTCATTACCAATGAAAGTCCAATACTTGCGGAAGAATTCAAATGTATACCCATCGGGACCAGGAGATTTGTTAACGCCGCAATCCCAAACAGCCGCTTTGACTTCTTCGTTAGAAATTTCACTTTCAAGATCCTCCACTTGATCAGATGTAAGACGGACAGGGAATTCATAGTCTAAACAAATATAGGAGGAAGGAGGAGACGAAAATTGCTTACTAAAGTGATGAAAAAATTCGTTCTTAACAAGCGACGGTTCAGAAATCCAATTACCATCAGCAAGAATGCCTCTAATTGCAAGTTGAGCTCTCTTTTTATTAATGATGCCGTGAAAGAATTTTGAGTTTTCATCGCCTTCAATGGACCAACGGATTTTAGCTTTTTGTGAGAGCTCGGAAGCATTCACGGAATTGATCTCATGTAATTCGTTAAGAAGCAAGGCCCTTTTGTTAAGAGAATCATCGTTAATTAATCCTAGATCGAAGAGTTTATCGAGACAGAGAATATCTTGCTGAATTTGACACTTCTTAGCATTAGACTTAAGTCTAAATTCTTTAGTCCAGCTCTTGATAGCTATTTTAAGAAGCTGTAGCTTCCTTTGCAAACAAATCATGGCATTATCATCAGAAACCATTAGAGAATTCCAAGTGTTTTCCACAAACGCGTCAAATCCATCCAAAGAAAACCAAGAGTGAAAAAACCTGAAGGGGGTAGGACCATAATCCAAGCACGATTCATGAAGGAGAATTGGACGGTGATCCGAGAGGTTTTTATCTAAGCAAATGGCAGAAAGGTGCGGGAAGAAGTCGAACACGCCTTCTGATAAAAGGAAACGATCAAGTTTACTCATCTTCGATGCATTTTTATGAGACCAAGTGAAAGCATAACCATCCAAAGGAGGCTCAATTAAACTGCTCGAAGAAATAAATTGATTAAACGCAGTCGCACCTTGTTGGTTAAAAACAGAACCGAATCTTTCACGTTCCGAACGCACTTCGTTAAAATCACCCATAAGAACCGTCTCACCATCCCATCTACTGATAAAAGACTGAAGATAATTCCATAAATCACGTTTCTCGGAAAGCTCTTGGGGGGCATAAATAGAAATGACGAGAAGCCTAGTAGAAGATGGGATCCAAGTGCCCATTATCGCGACAAAATAATCTGATTTGGAAACGTGTTCTTTAACAAACATGTTTGTGTTCCAGATACATACAATACCACCAGAGAATCCAACCGAAGGCCCAACCACGTGATCAAAATACATGTTGCCCCAAACCTCCTTGATAGTACAAACGTCGATATCCTCCATTTTAGTTTCCTGAAGAGACATAAAATTAATTCTGTGTTTATGACATAACCCATTTATCCACCTCCTTTTCGCCTTGTTACCAAGGCCTTGAATATTGAGAGATAAGAAATTCATCTATGAAAGTTAATCTCTCCTTTTGAACCAATTATTGACTCAATGTCTTTCATACACCCATCCATTTTGTATCCCATGGCACGGCCCACGTTAACTAGCTCGTCCATAAGGTCGATAATAGAACCACCTGCCTTTTGTTTGAACGAACCTGAATGAGAATTTGGAAAAGATGTCATGCCTCGATTCTTCTTGCTTTCTCTAGTCCTACTTGAGGAAGGATGAGCACAATTAGAGGATACTTGAACAGGATCCTCCTTAGGTTTCTCCTGATCAGAGGTACTTGGCGTGAAGCCAGGGGGAAATTTAGGGTCTACACTTTCCATACTACCAGAATTATTGTTGTTGTTCTTATGGAGCAAACCATAAATGCCAAAAGGATCTTCGGATACTGGCGTTTCTTCATTCGGCAGAGCTTCGGCTGCCTTACTTTGGGGAGCTTCATCATGAACGGAGTTAAGAACATGATCGAACTCCTGAATAAAACTCGTTTCGGAAACTTTATCTACTTCACTGTCTTCGATATCATTATTAAAAATGGGAGCATCTTCACCAGAAGAAAGAGAATCATCGTCATCCTCGAAATCAGGAACCCAAGCATCAAACTCCTTAACCCGAATCCAATACGCGATACCATGTATGATTATTTTCCTCTTATCGTTGATAACAACATCCATCTTTGTTTTTAGGCAAAGATTTTTACACGAAAAGGAGGTATGCTCATCGTCCTCCCATTCCACTAATTCTCCCCAAATAGACGCAATTTTTCTAAAAGAATTATGAGTCCAAGCCTTAACGGGAAGACCTTCAACCGAAACCCATATAATACGTTCATTGTTAACAAAATTGTTATCCGCCTGTTTGAGGATTGAGAACCAAGATCTTACACCAGTATGAGCAAGAAACTTCTGTTTGCTAGCGGACGAATCAAAGTCAAAAAGCAACCACATTCCACCAAGGTACTTAATTTTAACATTTAGAAAACCTTCTTTAGCAATCAAAACAGGAAGATTAGGGATGGTAGGGACCTCATTAACCTTACCCATAAGAGACAAATTAAAATCAAACTCCTTAATACAGGAGTCGTCCAGGACGATTGCAGGCTCAACAGAAGCCTCTTTAACATTGGAGTCTTTGAGAACCGCGGCAAATGAGTTTTTGTGAGCCGTGGTAGGGACCTTAGGAGGGGAATGATTAGGTTTTTGAGGCCTATCAAAGCGAACATGATTCGCGAATAAGTGGAATCTGCCAATCCAAATGGTACAAAGGTTCTCTACCAAACGATCAAGATTAAAAACCTTAATGAAACGGACAAAAGCGAATCTTTTGCCAGCTTTGGATTTTTTGAAAGGGATAAACACATCGACAACCGTACCATATGCACTGCACACCTTCCATAAATCACGAGCGGAGGTTGAATCAGGAAAATTAGTCACGTAGACCGATTTGGAGATGTTGAGAACATCATCTTCCTTAGAACGCCTGTGTTTCTTACTAGTGACATTTTGCCAATCATCAGAACCCATGACAGAGGAATGGATCCAGAAAACACCCAAAACACTTTGGATTGAAGGGAGATCTAAAATACAGAAACAAATCAAAATGATAATCAAAACCTAAAAACACATGTCGAATCAGATAAAGAGAGATTAAAGATGCAAATCAATATAAATGACACCTCCCACGGGAATCATATGATCATCTCAGGACGAGGGAGCAATCAAAGATCGAAAACCTCGGCCCAATCAACATATAAAAGCGAACAGGAAGTGACCATCGACATGACTCACACAATCAATAATCAATCTTTATATAATGAATGATGGTTTAACAGGCTTCGATCAATAGGGGAGAAAGAAGAGGTTATCATAGATCTAGGTTATCATAGATCTAGATTTTTCTTTTCTTAATTCAAGTTTTAGTATACTACACATTTTAGAAGTAAAATGACGTCGTTCCACACTGCTACAGTGCTTAGCTACAGTACCCGGCCCACTGGGTTCGGTTACTGTTCATCGGCCTAAAAACACTACTACAGTGCTTAGCTACAGTACCACCACTGGATCGGTTACTGTTCATCGGCAAAAAAAATAAAAAAATAAAAAAAATTTATGATCCCCCTCCCATTCTTTGGCCAAAAATAAGAAAAAAAAAATTTGTGGGACGTACTCTCATTTTTAACTATTTACGACTTTCTATCGGCCTGAGCAAAAAAAAAAACGAGCGATTGTCATTTAATATAAGAACAAAAACAAACTATTAAACATGAGACCGAAAAAAAGAAAAAAAATATACTACACATTTTAGAAGTAAAACGACGTCGTTTCGTACTGCTACAGTCCTTAGCTACAGTACCCGGCCCACTGGGTTCGGTTACTGTTCATCGGCCCAAAAAAAAAACTTTATAATCCCTCTCTCCTTCTTTGGCCAAAAATAAGAAAAATAATTTATGGGACGTACTCTTATTTTTAACTATTTACGACTTTCTATCGGCCTGAGCCAAAAAAAAAGCGCGCGATTGTCATTTAATATAAGAACAAAAACAAACTATTAAACATGAGACCTAAAAAAAGAAAAAAAATTAGTATACTACACATTTTAGAAGTAAAATGACGTCGTTTCACACTGCTACAGTCCTTAGCTACAGTACCCGGCCCACTGGGTTCGGTTACTGTTCATCGGCCCAAAAAAATAAAAAATAACACTGCCACAGTGCTTAGCTACAGTACCCCGGCCCACAAATTAATGTCCCGCAGCATCGCGCGGGCAATCACGCTTGTTATAAATAATATCATTAGTATTATATATATAATCATTTCAAATGTGCTAAATCACTGTTCATCGATGAACAGTGTTCGGGCTACTGTTCATCGATGAACAGTGTAGCCACCGGCCCGGCCCGGTGGTGTTACTGTTCATCGGCCCAAAAAAAAACTTTATAGAAAACCCCCCCCCCCTTCTTCTCCGTTATAAAAAAAATTTGCTCGACACAAATATAATTTTTCTTTTTTACAAAAACACTCTATTTATTCAGATCAAAAACTATCCCGCGCATGAGGTCCTTACACATATCGCCTATAAACAAAAAACTACTAAACATAACCGAAAAAACTAACCACAATGAAAAAAGAGACAACAGGGGCTCTTATGTTCACATGCAATTTTCCAACAATCACACTCAATACTAACTAATTATATATATTATCATTTGACATGTCACGTGTCACCATTTCAGATGCCCAAATCACTGTTCATCGATGAACAGTGTTCGGGCTACTGTTCATCGATGAACAGTGTAGCCCATCGGCCCGGCCCGGCGGTATTACTGTTTTGCACGACACAAAATATGATTTTTTTTTACAAAAGCACTGATTTATTCAGATCAAAAAATATCCGCGACATGAGGCCTAACACATACGCCTATATAAAAAAAACTACTAAACATGAGACCGAAAAAATAAACCCGCACAAAATAAATAAATAAAAATAAAAATAACACCCCACAAAAAAAATTACAAAAGTACTGATTTATTCAGATAAAAAAATACCCGCGACATGAGACCAAACACATACGCCCATATAAAAAATTACTCGACACAAAATTGGAAAGAAAAAAAAAACGTATGCAACATAAAAAAAACCTACTCTGCACAAAATAAGAAAAAAAATAATTACAAAAGTACTTAATACGCGATTGCCATTTAATATGAGAAAAAAAAACAAACTATTAAACATGAGCCCGAAAAAATGAACCCGGAAAAAAAAAGAATAATGCCCCGCAACAACGCGTGAAAAATTAACGCCCGCAGTAACGCGCGGATAATCTTGCTTATTACCATATCAATCCTTATATAGTCGGTGACAAGTTGGACTGCTTTATTTTTGTGGGCTAAGTGGTATTCTTTTGTTTAGTCCAAATTCCAAATGTGGCCCGTTTATGTTTCGTATATTTGTTTGAAAAAAAGAGAGAAGCAAACAAAACTCATAACAAAGACGAAAAGCAAGAAAATTACATTATATTTAGTTTGTGCAAGGCCCAATCATAATTTTATCATCAGGAATTAACACAAACAAGAAGATAAAAACTCGAATGCAAAAAGAAGCACCATTCAATTAGAATGCAAAAATAAACTAGCTCCCGCGGCAATGCGCGGGTTAAATTCTAACTCGTTTCTGAACAAGTACGATGACGTATTTGTCGTTCATGAATTGGGCCAAATGAATTGGGCCAAAAACATAAACCCAGCCCAACAATATTTTTTTTTTTAATTTTAAAACTTACCCTCAAACTATACGACAAGTTATGAAACTTATCTTAAACTTTTAGTTATTTAGGATTTTTTTATAAACTTTAGTTATCTAATATCTAACAAATATCTACCAATTCATTCGTAAAAAAATATACCGCTGAAAAGATGTTCGAATTGCGAACAAAACGAGCACAATATTTTTATGCTTCTGACGTATGTATGATTTTACAAAAGATGTTAAAGTTTAATATAGAACGTAAGTGCAATAATCAACAAAGAAAAACACAAAGAATACAAGAAAACCCAACATATATAAAATAACTTTTAAATTTATCCTCGAAAACCCTTCAACTTCAAAAAAATATTACAACAAAATCAAAGAAACCTTTCAACTTTAAAAAAAAAGCACAACAAAACTCTACACATATAAAAAAGAAAAATAGCTCTTAACATATAAAGCTACCATATAAGACTCTCAAATTTAAATAAACTCAAAACAAAAATAAGCCCGCCGCAACGCGCGTGCAACGACGCCGTTTTGACCACGGGTCGTTCTCACTGTTTTCCTCTTTTTTCTTTTTTATTATAAAATGGCTCATGTTATTTGTACCCCCCCCCCTAAAAAGCCGTTTGTACCCCCCCTGGTTTTTCTCCTTTTTTATTTATTTTTTATTTTTATAATTTCGTTTATATTATAAATAATGAAACGCAGAATGCGGAACGAAAATTATAAAGTTTAACAAGTCAAAAGTATTAAACTGTGAAAAAGTACGGAGCATAAACTGATAAAAAACTGTGTTGCACTGTAAACTGGGGGACAAAAAACATATTTTGTACTTTTTTCGTACTATTTAGTGGGCCAGAGATACCAATAGTAGCACCCTTATAAAATATGAAGCAGCATGAGGGAAAAAAAAAAAGAAAAAAAAAGAACCAACGCTGTTAATGTTTTCACCTCCAAAGAACTTTGTACCCATGACTTTGAGTTCATTTTCTAGTATCTGCAGTTGCTCACAAGCTTCTGCGATAGCTTGCTCATCTCCATGGCTACCAAAAACCCTGTATAATGCAGGAATGCACTGAACAAAGCGCGCATATAATGCAAAATCAGTTCTTGTTATATTCTTAACGAAATTTTAATTGATGGACAATAAAGAAAAAGGAAATGATTACCTTATCATCAATGAATTTTGCCCAAAAACGAGCAACAGCTTTTTCATAAGCATGTTGTGTCAAAAGTGGAACACCTTTCCAAACATCATCAATGTACTCAACAATCACAAGTGACTCATTAATCGGATTTCCATTATGGATCAACACTGCACCTTCTTATGAACATGATTATACTTCAAAAGATCAGCACTCTTGTTTTGCAAATTTTCTTCAATGTTCTCATATTTTATACGCTTAATACTCAAAGCAATTTTCACTCTGCATACAAATGGACTTCCCGCAACAGCATACAACTTCACTTCATTAGACATTTTTACTTAGTAAAGGTTATTTTGGTTTTGTGTTTTGGAATGGTTAGATTTGTTTGGTTGATATTTTTGTATATATAGTAGTGGAAAGTTGTTGGGTGTTAAATAGTATAAAACATGTCATTTAAAGGTAAAATGTGCATGAAAAGTTGTGTATGGTACGTAATTGTCAAAATAATGATATATTATATATATTATCATTTGAGATATGTTGCTGTTCATTTTAAGCACCGTAGCTATAGTGCTATAATGCTGGGCTAAAAAGAAGCCCAAAAAATATAACTTAAAAATTTAGGCCGGCCCAATTAGTTTTTTTTAAATATTTGTTGGCACAAAATAGGAAGGAAAAAAAATTGTTACAAAAGTACCGACGCATTCAGATAAAAAAAATACCCGCGGTAGCATTTTCGAATTGACTCAAACAGTGTCATTTTACACCATGAGACCAAAAAAATAAATTCGCAAAAAAAAATAAATAATAATAATAATAAAAATAAAATTTTAACGCAACGCAACAACGAGTAAGACCATAAAAAAAACTACTAAACATGATACTGAAAAAGTAAACCCGCACTATTAAATATGAGACCGACAAAATAAACACGCACAAAATTAAAGGGAAAAAAAAGAATTAATGACACGCAACAACGCGCGAAAAATTAACGCCCCGCGGTAACGCGCAGGAAAAAAATAAACTTACACTATTAAACATAAAAAAAAACACGCGAAAAAAAATAATAAATAAATAAAAAGAAAAAAATTAACGCCCCGCAACAACGCGCGAAAAATTAACGCCCGCATCAACGCGCGAATATATTTGCTTGTTAGTATTGATTAGTCAATGCATACTAGATTGTGGGGCAAACCGGCGAAGCATAGTTTCATTAGTCAAAAGGAAATATCTATTTGTTACATAATTGTAAAAATAACGAGATACTAGTATTGATTTGTTACTAGTGATTTTTTGAAAATATATATTAAGAAAATTTAAGATTCATACAAATCACTCCTCGAAAGCGAGAAAGTTCATCTGGGAAAGAAACATCCCAACTAAACCCTAAGGTGGAAAAAAAGGCATTACGAGCAATCCAATGAGCTACTTGGTTGCTTTCACGGTTAACCCAAGAAAACCTTATACGCATGTTTTTTGCCTATATATGAATATCTTCCACAACAGCAGCTAAACTCCATGGTGGGGACATGTCTAAAGATGATAAAGAGATAGCTATTTGGGAGTCAGATTCCACAATTGCATTAAACCACCCATGATTAGATGCTAGCAAGCAAGCAGCATGTATCGCAATGATCTCGGCGTGGAGAGGAGATACGGCGTGGCAACGATTACCAATGACATAACGGAGAAGTCCTGCAGAATCACGGGCAACAATACCAAAAGCAGCACTCGAATTCTTGAAAGCAGCATCACAATTTAACTTCACCGAAGAGCGGTAGAGGGTGTCCACTATGGAGAAGTGTGTGAGGTGGAATCAAGGTTGGTGGCCGCTGAGGTAAGGCTTGAAATTGATTGATGAGTAACAAACTTCTCATGGTCATTAAGTTGAGCATAAATAGATGCCAATGTGTTGTGCGGGGATGGGGTCACATTTTCAAAAACAAAGTTGTTACGAAATCGCCATATAAACCAACAAGTAGTTGCAACAACGTCTCGAACAGAGTGGGTTGTATCAATAAAGCTTTGTATAAAATCTTAAATATTAATACTTGATTGAGGAGGTCGGAAGGATAAGGGAGAGTCAAACCAAACCGGACTAGTCCATGCACATTCAAAAAGTAGATGCTCGATTGATTCTGTACAAATATTGCTTATTGGACATACCTGAGATGGAGAGCAATTTCTTCTAAACAAATTCTCCTTTGTTGCAACAGAGTTTGAAATGGCTTTCCATAAGAATAATTTGATTTTTGGTTGCACCGGGATATGCCAAATTACCTTCCAGAATTTTGATGATGGATTGACACTTGATTCACCGATAGAAACGGATGTACTCATCAGTGCAATAGCTTGTTTGTAGCCGGACTTAACAGTGTATTGACCTTTTGGATCAAAGTGCCAAATGAGCTTGTCCGAAAAGCCAGTTTGTGAGATCGGGATTTGCAAGACCATCTCAGCTTCAGTAGCTGAAATATGCTCACGTAACTTCCTCACATTCCAATGGCCATCCTCAATAAAATCAGAAACTGTGTTGCGGTTGTGGAATGGGCCGAGAGGTGAACGAATGTAAAAATCATCACTAAAAGGAACCCGCTTTTGAGTCCAGAACGAAATGCTTCGCCCGTTTCCGACTTGCCATCTAACACCTTGTAGCAACAAATCGTGATCGTGGAGTAAACTGCTCCAAAGCCAAGACGGGTGTGATCCTTTTTTAGCAACAAGAAAATTTGTTACTAGTATAGTGATTTTAATCAAGCTATTTGATTTCACTTTTTCTGTTAAAAAATAAATAAATTTGATTTCACTTCTATCATTCTTGTCCATGTGTAGCCATTTTTATACTTAAAATTGTGTCATATTATTACTACTATTTAATTCAACGTCAGTAGAGTATACACTTACTTCACATAGCATTAATGTTTTAAGGACTTGAATCCAAAACAATTTATGAATCATCCTTTACGCATTTTGGTTATTGTTTGGTCAAATAGCTAGAATTGAATACCACGCACATATATATCCAAGTATTCTAGCATCCAAGTTACAATTTTGTCAAAAAAACATCAGTAAATAAACTTCTTGGATAGAACAAAAAGTATATCATTATTGAGGAGACAAACTTTTCGCAACCATTGTTAATGTTATTCATGCAATTTACGAAATAATACTACGGAGTAGTATATGTTCATGAAACTCCGTATAGCTGTAAATGTACTTTATTATTGGGGCCAGGAGAAGGGGAAAATGAATTTGTGGCTCATTGACTTTGATTACATTACGCGCATACGCAACGCTGACAAATAGAAACTTCATGCAACACCTTGATTGTTCGACAACTTTCCACTAAACTGTACTTGATTTATACTCTTTTGTTTTGTAAAGATTATGTTAATCCGTCGCCTCATTTCATTCATTTTATAACGGCAACTACTTATCTCATAATAAATCAATTTTACATGTTCAATGTAAGACTTGTTCTCACAATCATTTAATTGAAGAGCTTTTCACATGCAAAAGATACCACTGACTTTACATGATTCTCGATACAACTTAGAGCACTGGGTACAGTGGTGCCGTTGGAAAAAAGTGCTGCAAACAAATACAAAAAGAATTTAGAAAAAAAATACAATTTAAAGTCTTAATAATGAAAAGGTATCTAATTAGATCATCGAAAGTATGAAGAGAGTTATTTTGGATACCATATTTTTCTTAGATATCATGGGACTCATCCTCACCATTCATCTAAAAGAAAATCAATAAATGAGATTAACGAATTGAATGCATGTGCGTTAATTGTCTCCGATCTGCAACAACTTTGTGAAGATATAGTTCGAGTGTGAGCTGTAAGTAAGTTATAGTTTTTGTTAAGTAGATTTAAGTTATCTATACTATTATATAAAGCATTTAAAATGTGGGTCCCACTAAAAATTAAGATAAGGAGGTGCAATCTTGACCATTCATCTTGTTTTAGGAAATCACATCATAGAGTGACATGTGTCACTTCTTAATTAAAAAATCACTTTTATTTTCAATTTAACATATCTTTTTATCAATTTATTTTTTTTATGATCTAATTTCACCGTATTTTTTAAAATTTCGTGATCTTTAATTATAGTGACTGAGCTAGAACTTATTATCTGGGTGGCTCAAACAAATACAAAAAGAATTTAGAAAAAAAATACAATTTAAAGTCTTAATAATGAAAAGGTATCTAATTAGATCATCGAAAGTATGAAGAGAGTTATTTTGGATACCATATTTTTCTTAGATATCATGGGATTCATCCTCACAATTCATCTAAAAGAAAATCAATAAATGAGATTAACGAATTGAATGCATGTGCGTTAATCGTCTCCGATCTGCAACAACTTTGTGAAGATATAGTTCGAGTGTGAGCTGTAAATAAGTTATAGTTTTTGTTAAGTAGATTTAAGTTATAGTTCTTAAGAAGTAAAGTGTCAAAAGTAACACAACACAACTAGCAGCTTTTTGTGTCCAATACGCTCGATATAAGTTTCAATGAAGTTAAAGATTGTTTCAGTTAAGGTTTAAATTTGAGCTTCATGACCATCACCCGCTAGCTGTACGAGATACATTTATGATGAATTTTGTGTTTATTGGACACCTAAGTGATAATTTCGTGAGTCGAGAAGCTATACTTTTAGTTTAATGATATATTTAAAATGCATAGGCGATTGGATTTAGATGTCAAAAAGGTGTTTATTAGAAGCTATACTTTTAGTTTATGATTGGCGACTATTCATTATGTGGATTGTAGGGACACTTGCTTCATGTTTAGTTTTCACTACATGCTATGCTTATGACAGGCCAAAGCATATAAAAATCGAGAACATATGCCATCTTTTAGTGCTAAAAGGAGGCCCTTAGAGATTGTTTTGTTAATATTGGTAGAGATGATAAGAGGAGAAATCCAGTTTCTCACTGCTCATGATTTTCGAAGTAACATGATGAAACTTATTCTAAAATAAGATTGAAAACGTTAGAAAGTGAGATAAACACTCAGCATCTCCAAGTATAATAGTTATAAGTTTCTGTAAACTAAGGAAAAATTAGATGGCTTTCTAGTGTTCAGCTTGACTTATATGTCATGTCGTAAAATTGATCCAGTCCCAGATCTCTCATGTCTAACTACAGGCGTAACAGGTGCCAATGTTATCTCTTATGACAGTAAATGGCTGAAATATATTTTTGTTAGAAATTTGTACTTAGCTGGTAATTGCAAATGTGGACAATTCCGTAGATTTAATTACCCCAAACTAGACTCCTCATAATTATCGATCAACTGAAACTTATTGTTATTTGTTTTCCACTAAGATTGGTAATTTATCCTAGCTTGAGCCAATAAGAGTTGCTTAATATGTTTAGATGTATACGATCCGTATTGAATTATATCATCTTCTCGACCGGGGCTAGACATAATGTTATTTGTGTAAAACTAAAATCACACGTTGGATAGACTCAAATGTCTTTTTTTTATACAAATGTTATCATTAGTTCATTTAAGTACAACCTCGAAATTAAGAGAAAATGTGTGAAGCATGATGCATAACTTTATCAAAAGCCAACTAAATGAAACATATTTGCGAGTGGTTTAATATTGCTAGGGCTAAGAAAATAACATTTTAAATTTTGGGATTCATGCACATGCATCCTACTATTGCACAATGTAACGGTACATAAAAAAATAGAACTGCTTTGTGGTTGATTAACCGAATAGTGGAGTTTAAAAATTGATATAGGCACAACTGACAAACTGTTTACGAAATCTGCACATGTTATGCATAAAGAATTTTGTGACAACGCAACATGTTCAAGATCGCTTATGTGCTATTGGGCAGTGGTCACGTGTCCACGCTATAGGATACCACTACACAAAGCTTGGAGTAACCATTCTTGGTAAGATTAATATTTAATTAACTATGCCTCAATGTAATTTGATACATATTGAGTTTTGGGGGAAAATGTTTAAGGTGAACTAATGAAAGTATTTATATCGACTTTATAGTATTGTGCTTGCAGCCTATAAAGGGTATGTGCCGGCAATGGATGAAGATGGAGAGAAAATTCAAGATACTTAACCAATAAAGTAATTTTACACATTGTTATTTGCGTGAATGTCTGCTCTGCATTTTATCAGATTGGGAAAGAAGTCGCAGTTGTCTACTATGTTTAAATCAAATAGCAAACATTATTTCCCACCCAGATGTTTAAATTTTTTTTGGAACAAAGTCCCTTAATGACGTTGTTAATTGTGTAAAATCGGGATATACCTGTTGGATTATGACCATATATGAATTAATATATGTTCGAAAATATTTTCGAGCCTAAGGGGACGCACACGTTTATATGTTAAATGACGAGTAAATATATTAATGTAATATATTAAATGTATAACAAACGATCGTTAAATGTTGACAAGTATTAAATAATTAGTTAAACGTTTAAAGGTTAAACGTGAGGGACTAATTATAAATAAACCAAAGATTGAGGGGTTCGGTTCACCCTTTTTATCCTTAGTCGGCTGGAAGAAGGAATCCCACAAGGATTGGAATGCTTGGTCTATAAATACAAGTTTAGGCTTTCATTATGATGACTTGAGAAAACATAAACATAAAATAAACCTAAACTTTAAATTTTCTATAATCACATTAAATACATTATAAAGATGTATATACGTGTGTGACGTCACATACTCACGTATTTTTAGCCATATAATTATTTAATATGATATGAGCATTTCAAACAATTGCTACATACATCTACATGGAACACAAGGTATATGCATGCATACTCTGCATAAAATTTCGACAATGTAAATTTGATTGTTTTTTCTCAAAGGGTAACAAAAAATTCACTAAAATTATAAGAATGCACACCCTTTAAAATATAAGAAATTTATGAATGCACACCCAAATTCAAATTACCGTTGTTCACTTCTTCAATGTGATAAAATAGATAAATTCAGTTAGATAGAAAGAAGTGGTAGCAGAAAATATGAATGGTTCTCGGCTCTTGAAGAAGAAAGAGATGATGTAGGTCAAATAGGCAAATGATTAATCTTTTTTCATGGCCCATTTATAAGTACAAATGTGATATTGAAATTATTAACTACACCAGTTCTATTTCCATAGGGCTGAGACACCACCACTCAAATTTACAATTTACCCATAGTATCAGTTTGCTAGGGGGAGTTTGGGGCACATTCATGTTCTTTGAAGACGATTCTAGAGAAAATGTGAGCTGTGGACGTCTTTGTATACGTACGTCTCACAAGAGCATCATATCAGAGGTGATTAATGTTATTGTGGTAGGAGTGTCCTATAAGGTTAGGATTCGTGAGGTTGGTATATGGTCCATTGACATACAAAAGCAAAAGGAGGAAAGTGATTCAAATTTAAGCATGAACGAGAGTGATGAAGTAGATATGCATGATGACCTGGATATGTATGTTAATGAAAACAAGAAAGTTTAACCACACAAAGAAGAAACATCTAAAAACTGTAAAGAAACAACACAAGATATTGATGATGTCTCAATTAAGGATAACATGTACCAAGAATATAATGGGACTCAAAATTATGTAAGACTAGAAGAGGAGAATGCTACAAAAATGAGTAATACGAAACTAAATGAAGGGGATGCGAGTACGAATGACTCAGAACTTGGTAGTTGCCCGCCAGGGTTTGAATTTCTAAAACATGATAAGAAAGATGGGTCATAAATTGTTGATGAAAGTAATAGTCAATTGAATAATTGTTGTCCTAAACGGTTTCATTCTAGATGTGCTACTAGTTTTGGAAGTAAGAGAAGGATAAAATCTGTTAGTTCGAGCAGTGATGGAAGAAAAGGTGTGAATATGGCTACTGATGAATGTACATATCATTCTAGATATGTATGTTAATGAAAACAAGAAAGTTAAACCACACAAAGAAGAAACATCTAAAAACTGTAAAGAAACAATACAAGATATTGATGATGTCTCAATTAAGGATAACATGTGCCAAGAATATAATGGGACTCAAAATAATGTAAGACCAGAAGAGGAGAATGCTACAAAAATGAGTAATACGAAACTAAATGAAGGGGATGCGAGTACGAATGACTCAGAACTTGGTAGTTGCCCGCCAAGGTTTGAATTTCTAAAACATGATAATAAAGATGGGTCACAAATTGTTGATGAAGTTAATAGTCAATTGAATAATTGTTGTCCTAAATGGTTTCATTCTAGATGTGCTACTAGTTTTGGAAGTAAGAGAAGGATAAAATCTGTTAGTTCGAGCAGTGAT
>BQNB010019714.1:2928-17901 GCA_026074375.1 Tanacetum coccineum | reverse complement strand
GAGTTGCTTAGTGATTACGATTGCGATATTCGTTATCACCTAGGAAAGGCAAATGTCGTTGATGATGCTTTGAGCAGGAAAGAACGGGAACCACCGTTAAGAGTTCGAGCTTTAGTCATGACTAATCGCTTGGATCTTCCTAAGCAAATCTTGAATGCTCAGACTGAAGCACGGAAACCAGAGAACATCAAGACTGAAGCACTTAGAACGGAAAAGTTGGAACCTCGTACGGATGGAACCCTATGCCTCAATGGCAGGAGTTGGTTACCTTGTTATGGCGATTTGCGGACTGTGATCATGCACGAGTCCCACAAATCGAAGTATTCTATCCATCCAGGTTCCGAGAAAATGTATCAAGACGTAAAGAAGCTATATTGGTGGCCCAATATGAAAGCTGATATCGCCACCTATGTTAGCAAGTGCTTGACCTGTGCTAAGGTCAAGGCCGAACATCAGAGACAATCGGGTTTGTTGGTACAACCCGAGATACCTCAATGGAAGTGGGACAATATCACGATGGATTTTGTCACAAAGCTTCCTAAGTCATCACAAGGGTATGACACCATTTGGGTAATCGTTGACCGTCTTACAAAGTCCGCAATCTTTATACCCATGAAAGAAACTGACCCTCTGGAGAAACTAGCGAGAATGTACCTAAAGGAAGTAGTAACAAGGCATGGAATACCGGTCTCGATTATTTGTGATCGTGACCCTAGGTTCGCATCAAATTTCTGGAGGTCACTTCAGAAAGCTTTGGGTACAAGTTTAGATATGAGTACGGCATATCATCCGCAAACTGACGGACAAAGCGAGAGAACCATTCAAACTCTCGAAGATATGCTTAGAGCTTGTGTGATCGACTTTGGAAATGGTTGGGTTAAACATTTGCCATTGGTCGAGTTTTCATACAATAACAGTTATCATGCTAGCATTAAGGCTGCACCCTTTGAGGCACTTTACGGTAGAAAATGTCGTTCGCCTGTTTGTTGGGCTGAGGTTGGAGAAGTTCAACTCACCGGTCCAGAGATAGTTCAAGAGACGACTGAGAAAATCATTCAAGTTAAGCAAAGGATGCAAGCCGCTCGTGATAGGCAAAAGAGCTACGCTGATTTGAAGCGTAAGCCGATGGAGTTTGAGGTTGGAGATAAAGTGATGCTCAAGGTTTCGCCTTGGAAAGGGGTTGTACGTTTTGGCAAACGGGGGAAATTAAATCCCAGGTTTGTTGGACCCTTCAAGGTAATAAAAAGGGTTGGAGACATTGCCTACAAGCTCAAGCTTCCTGAGGAGCTGAGCAGAGTTCATAATACGTTTCACATGTCCAACTTAAAGAAGTGTCGTGCCGATGAACCCTTAGCCGTTCCGTTGGATGGACTTCATTTTGATGACAAGCTTCAGTTTGTCGAGGAACCTATAGAGATCACAGATCGTGAAGTTAAACGGTTGAAGCGAAGCCGTATCCCATTAGTCAAGGTTCGATGGAACTCCAAGAGAGGTCCTGAGTTTACGTGGGAACGCGAGGATCAATTCCGGAAGAAATACCCACATCTGTTCTCAAAGACCGGGCCGTCGTCAAGTGCTGCGTCTTAAGCCTTGAGGACAAGGCTCATCTAACCGGGGGAGACTATAACACCCCGTGTTTTAGGACAATGTACGACGTTGATAAAGTCGCTATTTATTTTTTTTGTATTGTACGCGTTTGTTTTTAATGGAAATCGTTAAGTTAAATCGCGTAAGCAAGAAATAATCAGTTAACGTAAACGGGCATCAAGCAAATTATTGTTTACGTCAAACAAGGGTTAAGTAATTATTTTGAGGATAATTATTAACATTACACAAGTTATTTTATCGGATACGTGAAAGTGTTTACGTTTCGCGATAAATGACAATTAGGTTTTCCCGGAAACCCTAAAAATTAACGTACGCTTCAACAAATACCTACGTTTATATACAATGATCGAAGTTTATAAAACTTTATGCATATGTATATATATATACACGTCTCATAAGTATATACAAGATAACAAATACTTTACAAAATAACCAAGACATTACAAGTATACTTTATAATAAAACTACACTTTACTTTTTTTATACAAAAGTTTACTTACATATTTCTTTTATAAATACACAAGTAAACATACAAATTAATAAGAAAATTTACTAGGAAACACCTCCCTTGAAATCATGGGATGATTCCCATGATAGGAGACCAACAAACATAACCATTAAACCCTTGTTTCCCTCCCCCTTGGTCCCCTTGTCCCCTTGAAAACCCACGGCACAAGGCCCCCCCTCCCCTTTGAATTCTTGGTCAAACTTGGCTACAAATATCTTCATTCTCTTCCTATAAATACACATGCATGCATAAGTAAACTTTACATAAACTCTTTACTTACAAAATTCATTTTCTTTCTCTTTTCTAAGCTCTAAAGCCCACGGCTCAATAATCACACCTAAGCAAACCATACAAAATTTTTCTACAATCCATACAAGCCTATACACATCAATCCTAAGACACACTAAGGTGTTTACAAGCATTGGTTCTTCATTTGCAAGGATTTAAGAAGAAAAGGGAAGATTAGGGTTTCAAACCTAATCTAGGGTTTATAAGCTTGTAAGCTTTGGTTTTGAATCTAAACACGGGTTTAGCACTTATTTCTCATCTCATACATCATCCCTAAGGTCTTCCTAATTCCTTTATACTTTTTATTATCATTATTTTATGTGTAATATGTTATTTATGGCTAAATCACCACTAAGGACTTTTTAATATGTAAAATGAGTTTTCACTTATGTTTATGAATTTATGCACTTATTCTTATGTCATATGGTTATATATATCATGGAAAAATGAATGTAAAAGTATGTTAACATATGGTTTAAGTATAAACATGTTTAAGTATAAATTAGGGTTTATAAAGTTAATAAAACAAGCTTTTTATAAATAATGGAAAATAAATTGTTAAACTTGTTACAATGAATTTATAAGGACTATGGATGATCTTGGACTTTATTATAAGTATCACATGTTTTTTAAAATAGTTATAAGGGTTTCTATAATAAACTACTAAACTAATTAATACATAAAACAAGGTTTTTATAAAGTTTTATACACTTATATACTTAGGTTCTGTTTAAATCCGAATTCCATACAAGAGTTGAACTTAATATATATATAATAGGCCTCATGACGATTCCAAAATGAAAGATAGAAACTCGAAAAACCGAATTTATAACGAAAAAAAACGTAATTACGAGTTTATACTGACTATAAATACTTTTATAAAACAATTTTTTAAAAGTTACTATTCATTATAGCAATACTATTTTTAAAACCATCTAAAAATGATATAACTTTTATTAACGAGATCGTACTCGAAAGGAAAAAAAAAATCGCTAAAAACTGAACTATAACAATAAACTACGACATTTAACAACAAGATAATTAAAGTCTATAAAAGTAATTTTATAAACTATGAACATTAAAAAACTATTCATCAGTGGGATTAAACTTATAAAATATAATACCTCGTTTAATAATAACAAAGTCGTACTCGAAGGAAATCACTAAAATCGGGATTAAAAAAACGAATAAGTTATTACGATTACAAGTTTACGCTAATTAAAACTAACAACGACTAAACTAAACTGTCGTAACATAAAAATCACTATACCTCGCAGAATATTAGAAAACTTGAAAAATGTAATATTATTGATTCACCTCGTCTTACTACGAAGACGTGACTTAAGAAACGGCGAGCAACGGGCTTAAAACGACCAAATTAGTCATTTTTACGAAAGTATATATTATAAACGTTTTCACTTTTATAAATAGTTATTCTTACTAAAACGATTAGTCCGGTGATTATGCTTATATAGAAATATTGATTGGTTATCAAAGTGCATAATACTAGTAGAGTTTCCATAATGAGCCTCTTCGGATGGCGTATCGACGAGTTGTTTGGTTTACGATTTAAAGTTCCCCTAACACCTCGTACGGCATGTCATGACCTCTTAATTATGATAGCCCCGAACGATTAGTACGATGTAATAACTATAGGATTATAATAATGGTTATTATTAAAGTACTCGTACTTATACGACCTTAAATTAAATAGGGTGCATCTAAGCGTTTTTGCGTGACGTTTTATCTGTGATAATTTGGACTACTGTACTCAAGGTGAGTTCATAGCACCACTTTTTTACAGTTTTTACTGATATACCTATTTTTCGGGATGGAGAACATCTTTGTTTATAAATGGCCGCAAGTGTTTTGAAATATATTTGATTAGTGTTTGCCTAAGTAGGGGATAACCCTCCTGAGCCCATCTATCATGAACTATTCAATTGCATAGATGAGTAGTTAAATGCAATTATGGAAGCGCGAATTTTAAAATAGATCTATTGGGATAACCTCCCCGTTTGGGTGATTAAGCTATCACCGGGGAACGAACGTTGACCATTCGGACTTAGAGTTGTGGGTTACAACATCTGTACGGGCAAAATAACTGCTAAAAATGAGCAAATATAGTTGACATCAGTGTCATGAGCTTGTGCAACAATAATCTGTTTTGTGATTTAGTTGGCATATGTTTTGTAACATCACGGGAAAGTCCTTGCGGACCGTGCATAATATTAAATACATAAACCTAATAGAATTCACCAACATTTTTGTTGACGTTTTAAGCAATGTTTTCATGAGGCCAATAGGCAAGCGTGGTGCCGCAGAAGCATTTTGATTATGGTTTGGATTGCAACTATTAAAGATTTATATGTGCATCATTTTGGGAAATCTATGTTCATCTTTTGTAATATAAAACAACAGACCAAGTAAGAGCTAAAAGCTTTTGTAATATGTCTTTTGTTTAAATTCAATGTATCAATTTAAATGACTTTTGTGTCGTTCTTATATATATCTTGTGTTGTTGATCTTGAAGTAACACGCCCCGGATCCTTATTCCGCCGCGACCCATTTTGGGGGTGTTACAATATATAAGTAAAAACATTGCACCTAGACTTAACTAAGGTATTTTTACTCCCTAATTGGTGTGTGACCTGCTCTTATATGTATTTAAACATCTACCAAGATTCGCCATCTAATTCCAATTTTAGATATGGTTATCTATACATTTACAATTTTTAGCCAAGACATAAAAACTGAAATTCTGGAATTGACTCATGTTCATGGACTTGTATCTCCTAATCTATAAATGATAAAAACACATGGCTTTCACTCCTGGAAAGCACTTGAAGTCTAGTTTTCAAAAATTTAATCCAATCAATCAAACCATTTACCAATCCACGGGAAATGGATTTTTACTAACCGTAAGTCAAAACAGAAAGTTGACTGAATTTTTACTCCTTACAGAAAAGACCATAAATCCTAATCTATAATAGCAATAGATGTGAGGCCAATTGCTGGAGCTTCCCTAAGATGTCTAGTACTGACCCATGCTTTAAAGCCCAAACGTTTAGTTCAAAAACCTTGAGATTAACAACGTTTCTAATCAAAAGGCTCCAAGACTTGAGACCCAATTTCGTATTTTTGGACCATAACTTCTCATCCGAGAATTGGTTGACCACACAATATCACATGATGCTAAACCTATACTAATCAACCATAAATTATAATCACAGTCTCCAGCCAAAATATTGAGAAAAACATCACGTTTTTGCTACTGATTTAAAACATTCCCTATGAAATCCATCCAAACCTATTCTAAACTAATCCAAAACACAATCAACACTCATGCAATGCTAATACACATCTCCTAAACATATCCCATACTTCATAACATAAATTTTTAGATCAAACCAAAGATCATAAGATCAAGAACATGCATGCCTCAAAGAATCAAAATCAAACACATGCATCTCCATAAAAATTAGACAACAATTTAGGGTTTTTAAGGATGGCTTACAACACAAAATAGAAGCAAGAAAATGATCAAACACAACCCTTAGATGGGTGTGTGTTGGCTGCCAAATCCACAAGGATCAAACAAAAGAAAACTTTAGCTTTTTCCTATTCTAATCTTGCTTGTATTTGCTTATTATCGAATCTTTTACTCCATAGTAGTCTTCAATTGAATCAAAACTCTAAAAATCTTCAAGTTCTTCAAATCAAGAATTTTCTAAATCAAAGCATGGTGACTTTTAGTGTAAAATGATGATTAGGGTTTAGTGTAGGCTTGATTTGGTGTAGAATGGAGATGATTTGATGAAGGTTTGATGATGGAATGGTGTGTTTCTTGGTTACTGCTGTTCGACAGAAGAAGAAGACCAGGCGTGGGAATATTTGACTAAAAGATCATGCATAGTATTTGTTTATAAAGGAATGGAATGTGTTTGTATTTATAGTATCTCAATTAGGCAATATTGACTAGTATATAAAGATTTTGACCTCTTAATTAAAACACAGTTTCAAGTTTATATAAAAAAAATCTCTGTCTCCTTCTTGCTCTTCTGTGAACATCGACCCACCACAAACCTCAACCAAATCAATAAAACAAAAAAAATTAATCAACCTTCTTAATAATCCTACATCAACACCACATTAATCCCCACCATTATTTCAAGGTTCAATCATCATGCAAGACATTTACAAGATTATGAGATTTTGAAGATTTCTTTAGTTTTTGATACAATTAAGGCTTCAAATATTTGATTACAAGTAATATTGAAAGATTTTGGATTGCAAAAAGATTAAGGGTTGCTATAAAGGGGTGTTTGGTGTTCGACAACAACATAGAACCCATAAGGGTTTTGAGTTGTTGATTTTCTTGCTATTATACTACATTGTGAGTATACTTTAATTTTCTTTGATCATATTTAATTTTGTGTGCATGTGTTTAATTGTGTGCTAAGAATCCCTAAGTATTAGTATTGGTGATGTTCTTGATGTTTAGATAAATTGTGGTTATAATATTGGATGGAGATTAGGCTTATAATGATGTTGTAATGTTGTGAAAGTGTGAAAATTGAAGTTTGAAGGGGTTTAAAGCTACCTAAATTAGTGCAGAAAATATGAGTGCCTTATTCGGACGGGTCAAACTTAGTAAGAGTGAAATTAGAACTTAAATTATGTTAGGGGACATTAATAGCTTCGAATTGATAGGTCGCACGTCCAGTAACTCCTAAAAACGAAGTTTTTATGGCCTTCGGAAGTTTAGAAATCAATAAAACCGAATTATGCACTAAAAATTTTAATACTTGCTGATACAGTTTTCATGAGCCGTTTTGGGCTCTTTCCGGTCCGAACCGGCCTTCCGTTAAAATTAAAAGTTGTTTAGAATGACGTTTTACCTTTCTGTGAGGTTTGCTAAGTTTAAAAATGTGTAAATACGGGCCGAAAAGCTTAGAGAAAATATGTGTTTTTCTTATTTTTCTAATTGCATCATATCTGATATAGGGGCGTTTTCGTCATTTTCTGTCGAGTTTTGGGTCTCGGCTAAAACTAAAAAGTTGTTCAAAATGCCGTTTTACTTCCTCGCGAGGCTTGCGAAGTCTGAAAATGGGTAATTTTGGGTTAAAAATCCGAGGGTCAACCTAGAAAAGGCTTTTGACTAATAAAGTTCAAAATTAGTAAATTTTTTTGTAAAGAGATCATATGATGTGGTAAGGGTTTAATAAACTTAAAAATGTTTAGGCAGGAAATATTATACTCCAAAGTCGGTCAGAAACTTTTTGACACTTCTAAAAAATGGGTACGTTCGTAAAATAGTAACATTACTAAAAAAGGGAAACTTTTTCTAAATAGAAATTAAACGGAAGGGTAAATAGTTCATAAGCTTAAAGAAAAACACTTGGGATGGTT
Source organism: Tanacetum coccineum (assembly GCA_026074375.1). NCBI lineage: Eukaryota > Viridiplantae > Streptophyta > Magnoliopsida > Asterales > Asteraceae > Tanacetum > Tanacetum coccineum. Next base: position 10,085 of record BQNB010019714.1, on the reverse strand, counting down.
ATATAAGATTTTAAGGCGATGTAGGGATTCTAAGCACATGTTAATGTATATGCAATAAATATGTACCTATTATATTGTTTTATACGCAATTATCATTTAACATGGAATATTTAAAGCTTCTAATTACGCGTCACTTATATTTTATGGTATTGGTTGATTTGGTTGGTGCGTATCTCACCTTATGAGAAGTCTTGTCCGACCTACTTCTACTTACGGTGAGTTCATAGCCCCTTTTACTACTCAATTGTTTTACAAACTCTACGGGGTGAGATTACATGCATGTTTACTTTTGGACACAAGCCTTACAGATAGTATTATTTTGTATTCTTTTAATTGGTTAAAGTCTCGGAACCTAAAATCTTGTATTAGTTGGGTTGAGTGGCTTCAAAACCCTTAATATTTGTATTAGTCTAGCTATTTGCTAGAGTTTATTTTCTTTAATAATACCCGTTGTTAAAAAAAATCAGTTTGATCATATTATTAGTTTTGCAAAAATTTTAAAGTTTATAGAATTTTATCATTATTAATAGAATGGAGTTTATTTGTACATGTAATTTAAAGTATCTAGTTTTAGAACTTTTAAATGTGAAATTATCATGATGTTGCTGTTTTGACCAAGTCAACTTATGAAATTCGGATCAAGAAAAATGAAAAAAGCGCTTTTTACCTACATAACCATTTTTGAAACCAAATATCTTGCACATACCATGTGATTCTAACTTTTCCAAAATAACCAAGTTGATCGCGCAACTTTTGTGATGATCAACGTGATCAACACGTGTCAAGCCCACAACTAAAGTTGCATTTTATTAAAAAAAGGTCACGTAGGTTGATCACTCACATATAAAAGTGTTAACTTTTTATTTTATTTTATTGTTAGTGGGATTGGTATTCGTGCCCGAATTATTTAAAAGATATTGTGTATTTGGTTTTTATTAAGGGTTTAAAGTTTTATTTAAGGTTTATGGTTTTTGTTTTGAAAAAAAAAAGTTTATAAAGTGATATCAAGCAATGTTTGTGAACGTTTTAACATATCTATATGATGTATAATTTTTTTTGTTGTTGTGGTAATTTGTGTTCTCTTTGATGGGAATGGTTGCACACAACTTACCTAACACACGTCAGAGCCACATCAGAATTCACTCTCAATCCAACATCTAAAAAACATCACCTTACAAGCGATTCATTAAACTCAACCTTTTAAAAAAAAGGGTAAATGCTGTTAGAATACCACTGGTACTTACAACAAAATTTGCCGAAATGAACAACTTACTTTTTTATTAACAATACCATCAACTTACATTCAAATTTTGTTTCAACTTGAACAAAACATTTGTACCGTTAGTTATTATGTGACATACGTTAATCATTTAGCTAACGAATCTTTGAGAAAGTTGCAAAAATCGTCCCAAGAGGTCTTCATATATTAATTTTTTTTTACGAATTTTTTTTCTTCGAACCATTTTTTACTTTCAGAAATTTACTTTACTCGAAACTTCATTTTTTTCAACACATCTTTTAGCATTTCAGAATGTATTCTTATTTTCGCGACAAAACATTTCAGTCAACGCACATTTTTTCGCAGAAAAATTATCACTCATACACTATTCATTTATTAAAAACAAATTTCGAAATTGTTTTCTTTTATACCAACATAAAAATTTTTCGAAAATTTTTATAATTTTTTTTTACACATTTTTATAAAAAATATTTGTAAAAAAAAGTTATAATTTTTTTATACACATTTTTATAAAAAAAATTTGTAAAAAAAAATTTCGAAAATTTTTATACACATTTCATACTCAAAAAAAAATCGTAATTTTTTTATACACATTTTTATAAAAAAAATTTATACAAATTCGAAAAAAAAATTATACACATAAAAAAAAAAATGTCGAGAAATTTTTATAATTTTTTTTATACACATTTTATAAAGAAATATTGTAAAAAAAAAAATTCGAAAGTTTTTCTATACTCATTCCATACTACAAAAAAAATTGAATTTTTTTTTTTTTCTAAATATCTATATATATATATAAATATATATATAAAAATATTATATATATATATATATATATATATATATATATAAGATAATAATATATATACAATATATATCAAAAATCACAGGACTAACGATGAAGAACTTAAGGACTAACGATTCAAGCGATCGTTAGCTAAATGGACTAACGTTGCCACATAATAACTAACGGTACAAACATTTTGTTCATGATGAAACAAAAATAGAATTAAGTTGTGAAGTGACTAGTAAATAAAAAAGTAAGTTGTGACATATCAGACAAATTTAGGAAGTAACGTTGGATTACTACTATTCTAATCGTTTACCTTAAAAAATAACATTTTTGAAAAGTAACATTTAAAAAAAATAACATTTAAAAAAATAACATGTTTAAAAAATAACATGTTTTAAAAATAACATTTTTAAAAAGTAACATTTTTAAAAAGTAACATTTAAAAAAAATAACATTTATAAAAATAACACTTTCACCATACTCTCACACACATTTTTAATTTATTGCGAAGCGATTACCAAAGAAAACACAAATCACACCCAACTGATAAAGTTATATACAACATCTACATATTTCTTGGTGCAAAGCTCATAAATCGAAAGCCATGATGTTTTCAATTGATTTTTGAATAAGGCTTTGATTCTCGTGAGAACGGGACTTCTTAGATATACAATCTTTAAAGACAACTTGGGAATTGCGCATCTAAATGGCGAGGAGGATTCACAATGCATGTCTTTTCGTCGCTATGGGAATCACATCTTGTTAATGGAGATCAGCTCCGCACACGCATGAATATAAACTTCCACAAGGGTTTTGAAGCAAATGAGACCCCTTATCTCCACATATTTGCTTCATCTTAGATATGGAACATAAATTGCAATCTTTCTTCAATAATATCAGATAAAATGCTGATCTTTTTAAAGTATCTCCTCCGATTTGATGATTTCGTTGACGCTAGTCACAACTTTTCTAGCTGATGGCGCATGTCTTCATTGGCAAATGTATAATGAGCTAACATCCTTACCATAGTTCGTATCTCTATAATGCTCTTTTTGGCTTCGGGTCTCAAATCATTATTTCTTAAGAGTAAACTCATGGAAGGCATGTGATCTCTAATTAGGAATATCTTGGCTGCCGCTAACATTATTGGGTGTTTCTACTTTTTCCAACTCCGTTCTCTTATCTTGGTGTCAAGGTTGGGATGTCACCTTCTAGGAGAAATGCTTGGGATGATATAATTTGGTAAGCAGTCTAACAGAATACAAAATGGAAAATTAAGACTCTTTTCATTGGAGTACGTCTTACTTTAATCAATGTCTGTCCATACGTACCTTAAGCCCTTTAACAATATGTACGCTCTATAATAAAGCTCTCACTTGGGTGTTCGTCGTGACTTGGAATCCCTATCGCGAAGGAAATTTTTTAATGGTGCCGATATAAATGAAACATAGATTCTCTATGATTCGTTGGTAAAAACACACATTTGGCGCTTCTAAACAAAAAGAGGAAGGGCTAGGTGTGTCCCAGCTTCTTTGCGCTTTAATAGATCCTATATTTAAGTGGGTTTTTGGAGATTTTCTTTACGCGAGCACAGGAATGCATCCCGTTTGGCATCGTCTTATTAGCTGATTATACACATATGGCAATCGTTCTCCATTTGTCACCTAACAGGGTTCGGTTTCCAGTTATCCCCCTGGAATTGTATCTTGAAAGAGCTCATTCTTGTCCCAAAAGGTATTAACTCGTTCATGCGCTTTTGAAAAAGAAAGAGGGGAAACGGTGGCAACACCTCTATTGGAAGATTATTGGATTAATGATTCCTCCTTAGCAGATCTTTTTCCTCGTTTATATGCTTGGAGCTCAAAAACGGTAATTACGGTTGCAGATAAAACTCAATTGATGCTATCCGGTTTGTTCGCTCTACTTTTCGATAGAAACCACCCCGTGGAGGGGTGGAAGAAGAGTCATTCGTTCCACCATCTAGTTGAACATGTTGTGGTCATATCCTTATAATCTCCTACCAATGATCGATGGCATGGCTTTTTGGATCATAAAGGTGATTTAGACAAGTTACACATATCCGGCTAGAACATATTCAATTGCAATTATTAATCTTATAACTCACATTTGTTGGTAGCCGTTACTAGATGGTTTGAAAGTGGTTTATCCACTCAAGGTAAATATTTAAGAGCGAATGAAAAAGTAACAGTTTGGAGAGAGCTCCCCAGCTAGACGTTAACCTTACACTTCGTGGGATTGATATCCTATCTATATTAGATATTCTCCAAATTGTGTTTAGACTGGAGAATCATCATGCTCCACAAAAATCTTTTCTACTCTTGTAATTTAGCTCGGACTTTATGGCGTAAAATTGCTCGATGGTGGGAACTTTGATATTCCCAGATATTTTATCATTGTTACACGAAGAATGGATTTGCTATCTGGCGATTATCCAAACTTACTCGGTGTTTCTAAATCTCAAAAGGAAAAGCTAGAAGGGTACTTTATGTTATGTATGTGGATGATATTGGAAATTCCCAATCAAGTTGCTTTTTTGGATCTTCTCATCCGCTTATGGGTAGCTTCTTTTTGATATATGTTTCGTACTCATTATACTAGTTGTTCCAAATAATGACAAACAATATATGAATGTGAAATCCTGGAAAAGCGACACATGTCCAAAATTCCCAATCCTCTGCGGTAAATTTTCTAGCCTCTTTGCCAGTTATTTTTTCATAATAATTTACAATTCGCCGTTTCCAAAAAAAAATCCAACATCTACATATAATAGAGACGATTTTACAAACATTGCCCAGATCACTTTTGAAACTCTTCTTTAAAAACACAAACCATAAACCTAAATAAAATTCTAAACCTAAAAAAAACCAAATACACAATATTAGAGATGGTATATACCTATTATAACAAATAACCCCACAACTCTCCGTTTACCGAGGGTATGTCCCGCCTGAGGTTGGAGTGAACACTACCCTCACGCCCCAAACACACCTCCCCCCCCCCACCCCCCACCCCCCTAAAAAAACCAACGCCCAACCACACAATCACAAATTACCAAACCCGCGATACCACAAACAAAGAAACAATCATAAGGAGCGAGGTGTTACCGTTAGCGATAAAGATTAGCAACGCCAAAGCACTGCGCGAGCCGCCCCAACGCTCAACGATCACCTGTGCTTATCCTCGCGGCCGTCGTATTCAACCCATATAATACACGTAAAATTCTGGCGCCGTTCGATACCAGCCCACCGATATGCGGTCAACATAACACCCTCTTAACTACCACACTAAAAAAACAAAAAAAAGATAACAGATTGATACACATAGATATAGCTTATCGGATAAAAAAATAAAAATCTAGTCAAAATATAATTCTAAAAATATAAACAACATTAAAAACACGTCGTGCCTTCATTCCTCCCTCCCTCGTTCCTCCTTCCTACCGTGACCCCCCCCCACCAACAAAGACAACAACAAAAAAACAAAACCCCAACACAAGACACGCCCTAAATGGCCAACAAAATACACACCCAAACTTCACCATAAAAGAAACATCAAACCAAAACGACCACAATTTATCAAAAATAACAAAACATACCCAATCCCCCCCACCACCACCAAAAAAAAAAATCACCCATCAATTGTCTTCCCCATCCCCAATTATCCACCATGAATCCCCCCCCCAATATTAGATACTTACATAAACATTATACTAATTCAACCTCCAACATCCTAATTCCACACAATTAACAACAGGGAAAGCGATACTCTCCTCAACGACCGAACCCAGCACTACAACAAAGAGAAGCAACAACACTACGTGGCATTACACTCGTTTTATAGATAAAAATTTTTTAAAAATCAAAATCAGGCAATCTTTAGTGGGCTATACACGTGTATGATCACGCAGTATCATCACAAAAAGATTGTGCGAATCTAACTAGTATAAATTAAAAAAGTCAGAAATTACATGGACCTTCATCCTTGTAATTTTCTAGCTTCTTGCTAGTTTTTTTAATAATTTCAATTTGCCGTTCAAAAAAAAAATACAACATCTACATATAATAAGACGTTTACAAACATTGCCCGAGATCACTTTTGAAACTCTTCTTTTAAAAAACACAAACCATAAAACCTAAATAAAATTCTAAACCTTAAAAAAAAACCAAATACACAATACCCCTTAAATAATTCGGTCACAAATACCAATCCCACTAAAAATAAAAATAAAAACTTTATCACTCTTAGAGCTGGGAAACGGTAGCGTGAAAGAGTTGCGCCAAAGAACGGCGCGAGCCGAACAAACGGCGCACGACTCCGGTGCTCGCGCCGTTCGTAACAGCCCACGCGGTTCTCTCTTTTTTTTCTTTTTTTTTGTGTTTATGTGGGTGTCTATGTGTGTGTGAGTGTGTGTTTTTGTGTTTGAGTGTGAGTTTGTGTTTGAGTTTTTGTGTTTATTCATGGTTTCTAGCAGCAGGAAGAAGAAGACAGGGAAGAAGGAAGGGTAACAAAAAAAATTATTTTATTTTTTTATTATTTTTATTTTAAACCTTATATTTATACAAGTTGGCATTATTAGTCTATCACTTTAGGATAATGTTTTTTTATGAATTTAATTTTAGTAATATTGGGTATTTTTTATTTTATGTAAATGAAAAAATAATAATAATTTTTTTTTTGCTCAATGGCACCAGAAAATGTGGTGCCAACGGATGCCCCAGCAAATGTGGTGTCGTTCTGTTTCTGGTGCCGTTGGCAAAAAATCTGACGTGGCATCACTTTTTGGGAACGGCACGACCGTTCCCAGCACTCTTATATGTGAGTGATCAATCTACGTGGCATTTTCGTTTTTTGTTTTAATTTTTTTTAATAAAATGCAACTTTAGTTGTGGGCTTGACACGTGTTGATCACGCTGATCATCACAAAAGTTGCGCGATCAACTTGGTTATTTTAAAAAAGTCAGAATTACATGGTCTCTGCAAGATATTTGGTTTCAAAAATGGTTATGTATGTAAAAAACGCATGAAAAAATCATGCCTAAATCGCAATCCCAAATAATCCAGCCCGATAAAAAACAACTCTATATAGTGCCTCTCCAAAATCCT
>BQNB010019713.1:0-66462 GCA_026074375.1 Tanacetum coccineum | reverse complement strand
TTTTTTTATTTTTGGACCAAAAGTGAGAAAATGCACCAAACCACAAGGACCAAAAATGTACTTAACTCTTTTTATTAATAAGTTGTTGAAAATAATGAACTAAAACTAGACTTTTATTCAAACCATTTAAATATATAAAAAATGTTTCAAATAAATTCAGCTTTCTAAAAGCATAATTTTAAAAAATTATGCCTAGGATTTGCAAGTAATCATAAAAAACCAATTGTCCGAAATGCGAATGATTCCCTTAAAGGTGAAACGGTTTCCTTATTAATAAGAAAACTGTTGCATCATGAGAGAGCGGGTGTGGTTTCTCTTGTCTATAAATAAAAACTCATTTCTCACTTTAAATCTCACTTCTTTCCATCTTTTTCTCTGCATATTTTCAGCATCATTTATCCACTTTTCTTTGATCATTATATTTGTTTAATCTCATTTAATGTGATACAATCCGCATTAACTTTTCAGTAAGTCTCTAGTATATTTCTCTTGACAAATAGAGATTCTTTTGTCATCCTGCTTGATTTGAAATCCAAGAAAGTAAGTGAGTTCATCCGTCATACTCATTTCAAATTTCTTTGTCATCAGTTTCTAATATTAGTGTAGATAAAATTCACAACCTCCAATCATATTTGTTAGTTAAGATCGGGTTAGTATTTGAGTCCTTAAAATACGTGAGTGAGCGGGTTAGTATTTTGGTCTTGAAAATACGTTAGTGAGTGGGTTAGTATTTTATTCCTTAAAATACAAGTGTGAAAAGTTTGGTTCTATCCTGTGAAGAACTTGATATTTAGCTTAGTGTCAGAAAATATTGTAAGCGTCGTTGTACGGTTTTCTCTGCCTGAAGAGAGCTTGTTAATATAGTGCATTGAACTCCTGAGTCGGATACTCAGGGAGTGGAGTAGGGCGAAAAGGAGATTCGTAGCCGAACCACTATAAATCCTTACCTCTCGGTTTGATCTTTCCATCTCTTACTTATTTATCATTGTTTTATAGATTGTTTATGGTTTAGCTATTATATACTCTTTGTGATTGATTGATCTCATATACCTCGAATCTAAAGTTTAGAAATTATTGATTTTAAATGGTAAACTATTCACCCCCATTCTAGTTTCCACAAATAGTATCAGGAGCTTGGTCACTTAAGTTTTTTAAAATATATTGTATTTTAAAGCTTGAATCGATCTATGGATTTCGATAAATATCTAGAAGGGAAATCTATGCTAAGAGCATCACTTTTTGAAAGTGACGATTTTATATATTGGAAAAATAGATTCGAGACATATGTGAAATCAAAAGATCAAGATCGTTGGCATGTTATTATTGAGGGTGATTTTAAACATATTCAAAAGAATCCGGAAACTAATAAGGATGAAATTGTTTCTTATGAAAAGCAAAACGATGATCTTAAAAAGAGATTAGCTAAAATGGTACTTTATAATGTTTTGCCTAAAAAGGAATACGAAAGAATTTTCATGTGTGAAACGGCCAAAGAAATTTGGAAATCTTTATTAATCACCCATCAAGGTAATAGTCAAGTCAAAGATAATAAAATTGATCTTCTTGTTCAACAATATGAACAATTTTCTATTCCGGAAGATGAATCTATTGGCAGTGGTTTTGCCAAATTTAACACTATAGTTACTAGTCTTAAAGAACTTGACGAAAGTTTTTATAGTAAGAATTATGCTAGGAAATTCTTGAGAGCTCTTCATCCTAAATGGAGGGCCAAGGTCACCGCGATAGAAGAGTCGAAAGACTTGTCATCACTTTCTCTAGACGAACTTATCGGTAATATCAAGTCCATGAGATGATAATGGAGACATACTCTAAATTAGTTAGAGGTAAAAGAGAGAATGTAAAGTCTCTTGACTTGAAAGCTAAGAAGGTGTCTAGTGATGACGAGACTTCAATATCCGGAAGTGCAGATAAAGAATACGCTATGGCGGTAAGGGAGTTTAAGAAATTATTTAGGAGAAGAGGTAGATTCGTTAGGCAACCGTGTGACGAGAATAAATCATTCCAAAAATATCAAGATTATAAGAAAGGGAAAATTGAACGGAATTACCTTATCGGAGAGTGTCTAAAACCACTTAGACACAAGGACCAAAGAGCCTTTGTCGGAGGTTGTTGGAGCGATAGCTATGAGGAAAATGAAGAAAAGACGAACGACGAAACGTATCTTATGGCTCAACCATCTAATGAGGTTTGCTTGAAAATCGACTTGGAGCCTGGCGAATGGATAAAAGATTCGGATGTACAAAGCACATGAAGGGCAACAAAAGTTTTTTTCTCAACTTACCAAGCAAACAATGGAGGTAATGTCATTTTTTGTAGCAACTTGCATGGAAAAATCATTGGCAAAGGTACGATCTCTCATAACTCCCTTACTATTACAAATGTTGATCACGTAGATAACTTAGCATTTAATTTGCTTAGCGTCGGTCAAATTTGTGATAGTAAGTGTAAGGTAATATTCTCGGAGTATGATAGTGAAATAACTAAGAATGGTAAAACCATTGGAAAATGTATTAGGAAAAATGGTTTATACGTAATGAAATTGGGCAATAAACTGGAAGACAAAATACGTCTTGCCACCATGGACGAAAACTCAACCTTATGGCATAGAAGACTAGGACGCGCAAATATACGTTTAATTCAATCATTTTCCTCTAAGGAATTAGTTAGAAACCTACCTAAACTTAAGTTTGATCAACACTTTTGCGACGCTTGTAAAATTAAAAAACAAGTTCACGCTAGTCATAAGGCTAAGAATATGGTCTCAATAACTAGGTGTCTAGAACTCTTACACATGGATCTTTTTGGTCCTTTTACCATATGAAGTTATGGAGGAAACTTATATACATTAGTGATAGTCGATGACTATTCTAGGTTCACTTGGACAAAATGCTTAAAGACTAATGTAGGATCTTTTTCTTATACTATTTCCATAATCACAATACACTTAGGATGGTAGAAATATAGAGAGAGAAAATTGAGAGAAAACTAAAGAGAGAAAGAAGAGTTGAGGGAGGCTTATTTCTTGCAAATGAAATGGGAAACAAACAACCAACCCCCTCTCATGTGTAGAGAGGGGTATTTCTAGGCTCTAAACCCTAAGGGTGACGCCTAGTGTACATATGGTTGGGTCGGGCTCAGCTTTGGTCTGGTTGGGCTTTTGGCCCGAAAAGCATTCAAGGTTAGATTAAACCTCGAGCTCGTGATCCCGACTAGCCTATTACATTAAATACAAAGTTTCTAAAATGTAAAGACCCGTTACATTTAATAATGACTTTTACTTCCTTTTGTCATATTGAATAATGACTTTTACTTCCTTTGTTTGACTCAATATTTTGAGGCTAACAATCTCCCTTGAAGTAAAATCACTTAGTTCTTCAAAAGTAGGATCATTAATCTTCATTGTCTTTAAGATCTTTAAGTCTTGGGTCGTGGTCTTGAGCTTTGTTGTAATGGCTTCATTCCTTCATGCATTGTGATCTTTGATGTTGAGCCTTTGTCATTTGTTGGTCCTAAGAATTCGTGTAATATCTGCTATATTCAACACGAGGCCCATTTGACTAACTAATAACACCATTTGTACTTTTCAATGCTTTATAAATGTTATTAGAAATGAATCAAATATTTACAAGTGCACCCGGTTGTTTGCGGACCAACAACCGGGATATTGAAATTTGAATGACAAATAAAACTCTCATTGTTAATGAGAGGAGGACCCTATCACTATAATACTTTGTATTATCTTTTGTGTCTAGAATCTCTAACCATCTCCTACTTACAAGACACATATATATAGTAGGAAAGTGAAGCTTCCATTTGAAGCTTCATTAAAGTCAAGGAACCACTCTTGTACTTGTGTATATTCCTTTTAGCAACCTTTAATAAAGTACAAGCCCCCACTTGTACCTTTTCTCTTCTATTACTTTTTTCTAAATAGGAAGTTCTCGCTAATATTATTAGGTCTTCACTTTAGAGATGGTCTTCAGGAGTCAGTGAGCCATTTGCCAATACTCACTGACTCCATCATCATGATCTTGGTTCTTTCTTCACTCGCTGAGGTCCGCCTCAGGTCATGATAAGTATTTCTTCTAGACTCTGAAGAACATCTTGAGGATGACTCACTGAACTTATTAACTTCAGCGACTTATTTTCTACTTAGGATATATTTCATACAAATCATGTACACGGGACAATTAGGCATTGAATTGGCCCAACAATCTCCCCCTATTTGGATAGAAATATAGCCTCAGTCAATTAGCAGCAAGTGAGCATAACATCTTCTTCTTACATACTAAGTTACAACAAAGAGACATATAGAATAAAACTTTCTCATTATTTGTTGCTGATGTTGTTGAACATTTGTTCAGACTTGATTCATCATCTTCTTTAGTTTAAGGCTTCTTTATCCGCAACTTTCTTTAGCCTCTAGAGAACATTCAAGATGACTACATGATACACTTAGTCTATTTTATGTTCAAATCCTAGTCAAAGACTATTGGGCATTAAGTTTGCCCAACAATCTCCCCCTATTTGGATATACAAATAGCCTAAGTGATATTTCATATGTAAGTGAGTATAACAACTTCTTCTTAGAATATGAGTTACAACAAAGAATAACAATAATAAGAAGATACATACTCATTCTTTGTTGTTTGGTTGCAAAACGTATATATTCTTAAACTTTAAACAGAACATATCAATGAACCTTTTTTCAGGTTCACATATAAAGGATTAAGAGTCTTCATAAGAGCAACTGGTTTCAACGACCTGGTCTAATCAGTCTTGGTGGTTCACTGACTAAGTCAGCAATCGGTTCAGAGGGCTGGTCCAATAACCAGAGTCAGCGGGTCAGCGGGCTGGTTCAGTGGATGATCAAGTTACTGGTGGTTCATCAGTGGCTGGTTTATTGACTGGTTCAATTCAGCGACTGGTTGAGCTCAACGAGGGGTTCATGTTTAGTGAGGGGGTTCGGGTCTTGGTTCAGCGGGTTTGTTATCTGAACAAATATCCCTGACATATTTATATCAGCAATACGAAGCGCTATAACTCTTGTGTACCCACAAACTAATATGCACTGATTCTTTTAATTAGTGACTCTACTCCCACACTATACCTTAGTTTCTCACAGGACTTCGACCATCCCATTTCCATTTACCATAACCAAACAGCCCCAACAAGCAGCAATCCCAATAAAAAATTTCATATCAAAGACCATTGTTCATCTTAATCATCCCCATTAACGGCCCCTGAGTTCATCAGTGTACCTTGGTTTTAGTGGTGACGGGATTCAGCTTCAGCGACCTTGAGTCAGCGACTCAGAGGTTTGGTTCAACGAGTGATATTTCCAACTACTAAGAGTCAGCTACCTAGTTTAGCTGTCGGTCCAATGATTGATATTCGAACCAAACATGTTCATTCACCTCAAGTCTTTTCATTTCCATCCCTGATTCATACTTAACAGCCATCACCATTCACTAATAAACATTTTTAATCCATCTTCAGGCTATGCCCGAAAGAATTAACAAAACACCCCTGATATTGAACTTACAGCGGGTTCAACGGTTTAACTAGTTTCGTGGTTCAGCGGGTGTTGTGGTTCAGCTGAGGTTCAACGGGTTCTTCTGTTCAGCTGGCCATGTTCAGGTACCGGTGGGTGGGTTCAATCAGCTACCTTGTGGTTTGCTGACTTTGGTTTAGCGGGCTGGTTCAAGATTTGTGTCATTTTTAGCGGGCTGGTTTAGATGTAGGTATGAGTCAATGGGTGTCTTAAGTGGGTTTTACAAGGTCCAAGTTGTGGTAATCAATCACTTTGTTGGTCCCTGATTTCATTCTTACCTTAAACCGTGAGTCACAACCATCATCTGACCCATTGAGGCTCAGCCCGATAAGCAATCCCTGATTCTCAACCTATATTCCACTGATTTAGATCTGTTCCACAACAATCAGGCTCAGCCCAAAACACCAGCTTCATTATTTTTTCAGATTTAAAAAACTCAGCTAACTCATTTAGGCTAGGCCCGAAGCAAACATTGATGAAACAACCTCTGATCACCACCCTTAGTGACTCGTTTAGGCTTGGTCAGAGAAAAATATGGCATTCCCGAGTAACTCATTCAGCTCCTCTATACTGAACAAACTTAATCAATGGGCATCCTAAACCAATGAACAGACCACACCATTTATGCCTACATATACGCTGATATTTTGTCAGCTCCTCGTTTTACCAGTTCCACAACCGGAATTCTATTACCCAGACTACACCAAATACGTTCACTGATTCTGTGAATTAGTTTCATCAAAAATAAACAAACACATTTTACCCCGTTCATGGGCTTGGATTCAGACTCAGGTGATTGACTTCAGGTGCTCAGATTCAGAGACTATTCATTCCTGTTTTAACCAGGTGTCCACACAACTTGATAGTCTTATCTCGTTTCTTATCACACCCATTTATTTTCTACTCAGCTCAACTCATTTTTGAGTGTTGATGACCACGGCAACCAAATCAGATTCTTTGAGTAACTTAACAACAATCACCATTCAGTTACTCCATTACAAATTCACTTTAATTAGCAACCCATTCATTTTCGTTAGAAGCTGAACAACCATCAGTTCCACGACCTTCGTCCCAAATCCCTTCAAACATTCATAAAATCAAATTCACTTCTAATTCTATCATCTACATGACCTGATTCACAACAAACTCCATAACCGCAGCTCTTCATATAAATTAACACCCGCCGACAACAAAAAACCTTATACAAAAAAGATTCATCCAGATGAACAACCACCCCGCTGCAGTCGGTGGGTTTTTTGTTTTGAGTTTAATGAAAGTGACGAGGTGTGTTATTTTTGTGAGGGTGATAATGAATCTGGGTTAAGATTTTTGTTAAATGAATCGTGGGTTAACATGATTTTGAGTTTGTATCTGTTTTGAATGTTTCGTAAGGGAAGTTGAGATGGAATTTGTGGTTGGATCTGTGGGAATGATTTTTTTTGTGGATTTGGGATTTTGTTTTTAGTTTAGTGGGATAAGGGTGAGTGAGTAGATTTGTTCAGTTGAGGTTGTGATTTCGAGATCTATGATATTATAGATCTATGTTTCGTGATTTGTTTTTATGTTGTGGATCTGGTTTAAGAGTTTGTGTGCAGTGGTTTTTGTTTGTGGGTGGATTTTTTTGTTTTTTATGTGTGGGGGTGTGACGTGTTTAATTGTGAGTGGTGGGGTTTTTTGTTTTAAGGGATATGATTTTGGTGGTGGGTGTTTGTGGATAAGATTTGTGTGGTGGGGGATGAGTGTGAGTAGGTATTAAGCATTTTAGTCAAAGTATCAGTGTCTCTCCCCCTCAAAAATTGCACTACCAGTAGCAGTTTTTGAAGGTTTTCATAAATTTCACTTTGCTTATGTTATTAGCAGCCATTTTTCGAACGGATCAAGGTTATGAGATTAACCAAACTGCTCTGATACCACTTGTTGGTCCTAAGAATTCGTGTAATATCTATTATATTCAACACGAGACCCATTTGACTAACTAATAACACCATTTGTACTTTTCAATGCTTTATAAATCTTATTAGAAATGAATCAAATATTTACAAGTGCACCCGGTTGTTTGCGGACCAACAACCATGATATTGAATGACAAATAAAACTCTCATTGTTCGTAGCTTTTCTTATTAACCAATGAGAGGAGGACCCTATCACTATAATACTTTGTATTATCTTTTGTGTCTAGAATCTCTAACCATCTCCTACTTACAAGACACATATATATAGTGGGAAAGTGAAGCTTCCATGTGAAGCTTCATTAAAGTCAAGTAACCACTCTTGTACTTTTATGTCTTCCTTTTAGCAACCTTCAATAAAGTACAAGCCCCCACTTGTACCTTTTGTCTGAACTTGCTCTTTGCTTTTAGGAAGTTCTCGCCAATATGTTCAGGTCTTCATTCAGAGATGGTCTTCGGGAGTCAGTGAGCCATTTGCCAATACTCACTGACTCCATCATCCTGATCTTGGTTCTTTCTTCACTCGCTGAGGTCCGCCTCAGGTTATGATGAGTCTTTCTTCTAGACTCTGAAGAACATCTTGAGGATGACTCGCTGAACTTATTTAAGTTCAGCGACTAGTTTTCTACTTAGGATATATTTCTTACAAATCCTGTACAAGGGACAATTAGGCACTGAATTGGCCCAACATCTTTAGTTCTGAGATCTTTAAATCTTTCCTTGTTATGGATGAACTTGATAAAGGTCGCCGGTAATTGAGTCGTCATTTGAGGACCGATACTTTCTTTCTTGAACATCCTTGAATCATCTTGTGCTTTGGATTGACATGCTCATACTTGACTTGAAAGTTGGCTAACAATCTCCTTGACAATCTTTGTCTTGAAATTCTTGGTGTCCTTAAGAAAGATGTTTGAGTATTAGTGTTGCTGAAGACTTTTACAACATGTACTTGAGCTTTCATCATGTATTTATATTTGTCGTTTGATGAATGAGCATGTGGTAATGAGTATGAAGGTGCTGGATGAGGTAGTTACTCTATCGTCTAAACCTGCATATGAATGTTAGTGATAAACAACATATATGGATGGATGCCTTGTTCATTCGTCGAATTTCGGTAACTTTAATCTCCGGTTCCATGAGGACCGTTTTACAGTATAAGTATTGTACATGGGTTATCAGGATTCGATTCATGAATGAATCTCCTTGACAGGTTTTCTAGCTGAAAGTGTAGTTTATCTACATTTGACATGTCGAGAGACGCTAACGAAGCTTTTTGATATTCCACAGTTGTTCCTATATCCAGATTCCATCGCAAGTTAGGATAACGGACGAATATAGGTGAATTATTGATGTTCACTTGTAAAGTAAGCAATCAACAATTTCAGGTGTTTCTCGTCAAATCCCAATACCTGGATCACATTAGATTTCCAGTTTGCACAAGTTTAATTCATATTGAATCTCGCAAGTCACCTACCGCAGAGCTGTTTGATGTTGACTCTAGAAGGATTTCCATTCGTCATTGTGAAATACTAAAGAGTATCACTCTAAATATTCTGGCAAGATCACAAGGATAATCCATAGGACTCAGCTTATGAACTTAGTTGTGTCCAACAAGTGTTTTTGTCATTCATGTGTCCTAATGAGATTTAAAATTGACCTCTTTGGCTCTAGACTTGATTTATACGTTTTGGTTTTAGTGATCGAAGGGTGGAACAGATTGCCACCTATTCAATATCAACATTCTCAGAGTGAGAAGTCAATAGAAGTCGTGTTAATCTCTGTGACAAATAAGACAAGTATATTTTGAGAGAAACTTGAATATATGGGAAGGGTTGTGTTGTGCATCACTGGGTACATGATGTCATTCTTCAATATCAGAATTCATCTTTGTGAAGACCGATAACATATGTATTGACCCAGTTTCTGCCTAATATTTTGTGGAGGGCTTCTTTCTTTTCACCCTTTACACAATATTTCTTTTTCATTCTTCAACCCCTTCAATGTTTACCAAGACATCATTACTAGCACCATGTTGTCATTATTTTGGTGATAACTCATGTCTTTAGAAAACATTAATTCCCTTTTCACATTCTTCTCCATATCATACTTAAGGACTGCTATTTCTAATTATGGAGTGTCCTTGGGTAGATCCCTCCGGTTCTGGTTGGATCGTTGGACAATACCTAACCTTAACCACCTTATGACTTCATGATCGTCGTGAATTACTTAGTTGTTGGATATTTG
The DNA here is from genome assembly GCA_026074375.1 of Tanacetum coccineum. Taxonomy (NCBI): domain Eukaryota; kingdom Viridiplantae; phylum Streptophyta; class Magnoliopsida; order Asterales; family Asteraceae; genus Tanacetum; species Tanacetum coccineum. The sequence goes on along the minus strand of BQNB010019713.1, from coordinate 56,694 downwards.
ATCGTAACCATAAAACCATTGAAAAATCAATCAAAGTGTCTGATAGAAGTATCAGAAACGTTTGACATTTTGAGAGTTTCTTCTTTTGAAATACTCCTCCTTCACACGTGCATCGATATTTAAAAGTGTTTCGCACATGTGGGTAGAAGTGAAAAAGCACTTTAAGTCTTTTTAGATCACATTTTATGCACATTTCTTCCCTTATTTTAAATACTAAGTCACTTAGTTTGTGAAATACCAAGTGCTTAAAATTTGTCATGAAAAATCCATAGAGAGAAAATGATACCATAAATAATGCATGAATTAGTGGAATTATTTCTTGAAGCTCCCCCTCAATTTTACACATGTTTGACACCACTAAAAAATGATACCAATTTGTAAAAGAGATATAAAATTGAGTTGAGATAGTGTTGAGCACAAAATTTTAAAAGTTTATGAATAATCTTTGAAGAATACTTGAAAAATTATGCTCAAACACTGAATTATCTTATAACACAGTTAGAAAGCAAGTTATATCCGAGTGTGTGTCTATCTAAAACGGATGGTCACTAGGCCACTAGCGCGGTTTTTGATTTCTTTATACCGGATGTAGCTTCGATCGCTAACGCGTTTTTTGATATATCCACACTCTTCAAACTGTTTGTCATTTAAGTACCACTTATGTTATTAAGAAACTTTTGTGAATGTCTAGCACACAATTTTGAAATATATTACCATTGAAATTTGTCTTGATGAAAATCTTTTTACAAAACTTATGCTAAGACACCACATGAAAGATAGTTAAATGTTTTGAATGCATAAAAATTGTTGTGAAAAGATGTATCCAAAAGCATTAAAACTTTGGTTTTTGAAATGCTCCCCCTCAAAAATTGATTCACTTGTAAAAATGATAGTCTTTGAAAGTTTCGTGAGGAAGGGAGTGTTGAACACACAATTTTAAAAGATGCCAATCGTTAAATCACTATTTTTGAAATAATGTCATGAAAGAGTCATTCTTGAAAAATTATGTTCAACTTTTAAAAAACCACTTGTTAGAAGACTTCTCTTCGAACGCTAAGGATAAGCGCACTGAAGCGTACACTCTCTTGTATCATTAGAGACCGAGTTGTAATCTGAGATCTACAAGTCATGAACTTGAGCTCAAAACTTTGAATGTTTTGTATATGTAGCTCAAGACCGAGAAAATTGCTCTTCTCGTTGTTAAGATGAGTTATCTTTAAAGATAAGCTTTTCTTTCTTTGAAGCCCGGGTTATGTACTGATTGGCACAATAACATACTGCTTGCACTAAGTCTGGTATGCTAGATGTTAGATACATAAGTGACCCGATCATACTTTGGTAGTTTGTTTGATCTACGAGTGTTTCACTCATATCTGCATAGTTTAGGTGTTGTAGCCATTGGTGTACCAATGTTGTCATATTTATCCATTCCATGCTTTTTGAGGATATCTAAAGCATACTTAGACTGATTTATAAAGATACCGCGTGGGGTTTGGTGGATCTGAAGTCCTAAAAAGAATTTCATTTCCCCCATTAAGGACATCTCAAATCTACTGTGCATCAGTTTTTCAACCTTTTTAGAAAATTTTGGGTTTGTAGGCCTGAAAATTATGTCATCGACGTAAATTTAGACAAGTAGAATGTCATCCCCATATCTTATTGTAAACAGAGTTGGGTCTATAGTACCTTTAGAGAAATCTTTAGATATCAGGAATGTCGAGAGTTCATCATACCAGGCTCTGGGAGCTTGCTTCAATACATAAAGTGCTTTCCTAAGGCGGTAGACTTTGTCTGGATGATATGGATCAACGAACCCATCTAGCTGTTTTACATATACTTCTTCCTTCAGTGGACTGTTAAGAAAAGTCGTTTTCACGTCCATCTGGTAGATAGTAAATGATTTGTGTGCAGCGTAGGCAACAAAAATCCGAACAGCTTCTAATCGAGTGACTGGTGCAAAAGATTCTTCAAAATTAATTCCCTCTTCCTGACGATATCTCTTAGCTACAAGTCATGCTTTATTGCGAATAACAGTACTGTCTTCATCTTTCTTGTTTTTCCATAACCACTTTTGATTAATCATTGCCTTTCCAAAAGGTTTGTCAACAAGTTCCTAGACGTTGAGTCTGTCAAATTAATGAAGCTCTTCCAACATTGCTTCATTCCATGCATGATCAGCCATTGCTTCCTTGATGTTCTTCAGTTCAACTTTACTCACGGTGAGAGCGAACATACACATTTCGAGATTTGTAGCAAGTTGTCATCTTGTTTGCACAAGATTTGATGGATTTCCACGAACTTGTTCTAGCGGGTGGTTTTTAGTCTAATGATAATCGGAAGGTTGTCTTTGGTAGAATGTATGCATGTTTGAAGTATCAATATTGCGTGAGAAGACCTAGCAGCTTCTGTTCGCGGTGGAGCAAAAATATTGATAAATACATATGCTTAAAACGGTGCATTTTTTGCTTGATCAGTGTTGATTTTCTCAACATTGACATCTGTTGGTGGAATAATCGGTTCTAATGTAGAGTGAACATTCAATGTCGGTTGTGTATCTTGTTGTTGAAGATTATCAAGGAGAGCAGAAGACTTAGATACACTTTTATTTCCTTTATTGAAATATTCTTCGTACATAGGACTGAATAGTAATTCCAGCTCGTATAGTGATGTATATGTCTCGTCTGCTATAGGAACACCATTTGGAACCAGCGTTAAACTTGATGGTTCATTGTTGTGGTCTTGAATTCTTAGTTTTGTATTGTTATGAACAGAAGTCTTTTGTAATTGAGGCGCGAGGCCAGAGTTGTCATAATCTGACGCCTATTGTTGTTGAGGAGCAAGGCCTGAAGTGTTGTCATCAGACAACATTTGTCGTTGGGCGCGGGACATGAACTATTATGTTCAAGTGCCATAACTTCCTTGAGTTCATCAAAGTTGATGTGAATCAATATTCAAATCTATAGGTGACGATTTTTAGGAAAGGAATTGAAGGAAAGTGAACTTAAACTATTATTTACGGGTGCGTGGGGATCGAGGGGGCGAAGGGAGGGGAAATAATATTCATAAATCAGGGGGGTGATTAACATGTAGGGTGGGGGGGAGGGTGTGGGTGGGTGGGGGGTGGGGTCAGAGGGTGGTGGGGGGGCATCGTGTGGAAAGGTGTTTAGGGGGGTTGTTGAAGGGGGGGGATGGGTGTGGGTGCGGGGGGCAGGGTGGTGGAAGAAGTGATTTTAGTCAATGGGGGGGGGGGGAGGGGGGAGGGGGGATAAGTTACGTTCATGTGGGGACTATAGGGTTTTATAACACGGGGGGAGACTAAGGGGGGGGTGGAATTAAATCTGTTGATAATTACGGAGAGGGGGAGTGGGGGATTTGTAACGGACACTGGTGGGGGGAAGGGGGGGGGGGGGGGGGGGGATTGTGGTGTGCGAGGGGATTCTTTTTTTTGTCATAATCTGACGCCTATTGTTGTTGAGGAGCAAGGCCTGAAGTGTTGTCATCAGACGTCATTTGTCGTTGGGCGCGGGACATGAACTATTATGTTCAAGTGCCATAACTTCCTTGAGTTCATCAAAGTTGATGTGAATGGATTCAACAATTAATTTGGTTCTCTTGTTATAGACTCTATATCCCTTTGATTGTGTTGCATACCCAACAAAAATACATGGATCCCCTTTCTCTTTTATCTTGTCAAGATTTTCACCATCTTTAACTAGGTAGCAAGTACAACAAAAAATGTGAAGATATTTGAGAGTAGGTTTCCTTTCATTAATGATGTGGTATGGTGTCTTTTCGTGTCTTGGGATGATGAGAGATCTATTATGGGTGTAACATGTGGCTGCTATTACTTCAGCCCAAAAGAAGAGTGGAAGTTTAGAAGCTGAAAGCATTGTTCGAGCAGCCTCAACCAAAGTACGGTTTCGTCTTTCAACAATGCCATTTTGTTCAGGTGTTCGAGCAATTGTCGTTTGGCGAGAAATTCTTTCTTTTTTAAGGTAGGTTTAGAGTGTCTTGTTTAAGAACTTTGTTCCTCTGTCAGTTTGGCTTTGAGAGAGAGTAGAGAGTGTTCGAAATGATTAGTAGAGAGAATGATAGAAGTGTGTGTCAAAACCAAGGCCAAACGGTCCTATTTATACTATTACCAATCCATTGGGGTATTAAATGATGTACTTGGGGCCTAAGGGTTGTCAAATTCTAGGGAAAACAGTTCTAGAAGGATCTTGATCGATCATGGAGCTTCAAACAAAACTTGGAAAACAGAAATCCATCCAGACTTGCGTCTAAATGGTCAGGCCGCGCGGCTGGATTGATTTGTCAGCTTCAGGTCAAAAGTCTGCGAGCTCGGGTCGCGAGTCTAGATTCATTTTTGAGTGGACTTTTGGTCAAAATGACCTAAGAGAGGAGCCTTGCGTCCGGATTTACTTTAGCCTTTATATTTTTATCTTTTTCTTGTTTTAGCTTCCCGTTTGTGTATTTCTCAATTGTGGGTCTTTATTCTTCAATCAAACTCAATTTATTCTTCATCTTGGGGCTTGGAAGCTTGTATGGTTGACTCTTTTTACTCGTAAAATGCTTCATGAGCTTGATCTTGATGCAGACTCTTTGTACTTGTATAAAACCTCTTAAATTCGTCATTTTTTCATCTTTTGATACGATTAAGTAACAAAACCAAATAACATATACAAAAGTACGAATAACGCGACTAAAAACATGTACAATTTGAGCGTTATCATCATCAACCCTCCAAAACATCAAATTTGAAAGATGATGATTTGGTTGAAGAAGAAGCAATTGACATTCACAAAAAGAATCATTTAGGAAATAACACCTAAAGTGAAACATTAGAAATTGATGACATAGTTAATATCAAGGAATCGAAAAATCACCCATTAGACAACGTCATTAGAAGTTTAAACCAAAGAATACTTACATCACATGCCCAAGACAAAAGTAACTTCTTCTGTTTATATCAACCATAGAACCTAAGAATGTCGATGAAGCTATAAAGGATGCAAGCTGTGTAATTTTCATGCAAGAAGATTTAAATCAATTCATCGCAAATGAATTTTGGGATCTAGTACAATCACCTAAGAATCAAACGATCATAGGAAGTAAATGGGTGTATAGGAATAATCTTGACAAAATGGTATTGTGACTAGAAATAAGGCTAGATTAGTGACACAATGATATAACCAACAAGAAGGTATAGATTACGATGAAACCTACGCTCCGATAGATAGATTATAGTCTATAAGAATACTACTTGCATACGTTTGTGATTTTGATTTTAAGTTATTTCAAATGGACGTAAAAAGTGCATTCTTAAAAGGTTTTATCAATGAGGAGGTATACGTGGCATAACCTCCGGGATTCATTAATTAAACATGAATAGACCATGGGAATGGTAGATAATTGATGTGTCGTTGTGAGTATGTATTTTATGTATCAAGTTTTACTATTTATTTTATGTCGACTATACCTAAAAACAACACTTTAACGAGCAGTGTACCCGGTCAAGATATAGCTTCGTCGGTAAGTAGGGTGTCGATCACTAAGAGCGAGAGCGTTAATTCCTAATTCTATCAGTATTTTAGTTATCTAAGTTAAACCTAAAACTAATGCAAAAGGGGGGTTTCAGCCTGAGAGACTGACACAGTTTTAGGTATCTAACCTAAGGTTTTAATGACAAGAAAAGCAATAAACATACACAAGAAGATAAACAAACGATAGAATAGCGGTCAAACACTAATGTAAGGAAAGTATGACCTTGAATAATTGATAAAAGCAGATGTGTGTAATTTAGTGCAATGATTAACTATCTCGTATGGCGAATCTTCCTAGAATAGGCGGTATTCTTCCTAAGACATAGACACGCTATTCTGTCTCAATTAGACGCATCCGATAAAGCAAACATGTGTTGATTATAATCTACACTAGGAGATTAGTTTATGGTGTTTCTAAAACCCTAGTATTTTAGACTTTACCACTTATGCTTAACGGCATTTATTTACTAGTTGTCCACTATTGGAGTCTTCAATGGAATAAGAACGTACTCGTTGTTACAAGGTCACCTTATGGGCTCAACTAAGCTCACTATATAAAGGCAAGAATAGGGTTATATTGTGATCCTATGTATTCTAGATATTAGATGCCAATTTATGGGAGCTATCACAGACTATTAGCTACGCCTTAAACAACACACGAAGTTGCGCGCATTTAAATATGTAGGTCTAGAACCAGTTGAAATGATAGGTCGCCATACCGTAAGCTCGTAAACAGTATAAATGTAATCATAATCAACAATCCGATAAATTAAGGACAATCGAGATAAACAACCATACATTAAATCTTCATAAACATGCTGATACTAAGGTATCAGCGATAGTCATTGTAAATATACACACGGTTGATTTATGAACGATTAAATTAATGGTACTTTAATCGAAACGTGTATTCGGTTACGCAAAGATTACAAGAGTTTTCCTATGATCTTGAGGCTCTTTTCTGACCTTCTATGCTCCTTTATTTGTCTCTTGGTCGACTTGGTGGTTTAGGATTCACTTGCATACCTAAAACTGAGTTTAGGGTCGTCAATTTATAAGGTCTGGAAATTGATCGATACGCCGTATCGAGCGATGTGAGATACGACGTATTAGGGATTTCTTGAAGTAAGGATCACGTTTGATATCTTCCAGAATATTTTATTACTATATTGTGAATACGGCGTATTGATGTCTCCTGGATACGGCGTATTGGGTCTTGAATCCATCGTGGTTATCTGTGAAGAGTAGGCACGGATACACCGTATCTTCTTGCTGGATACGGCGTATTGAGGTCAAATCAATTGGTTTTTCTTCATTGACCAAAGTATTATATACGGCGTATCGTTGATGTGGATACGGCGTATTCTTCAAAGTCAGGCAATGGTCTTTTAAAGTGTCAAAGTCTTAGATACGTCGTAAAGGTCTAGAATAATACGGCGTATTTGCTGTCAGATCAGTAGACTTTCTCGAACTCTTCGTTTATGCTCCAAAATGCGTGCCTTTTAGCATAACTTCACCAAGTACTCCATAATTACTGCAATTCTCAAATACAAACGATTAAGTAACAATTCGTTGCAATAATTATACAAAATGGGTTAATTGCATGGGATAAATGATGCTATAAAATAGACGTTATTTGATGTCATCAAATATCCCCCACTTGAATCCTACTTGTCCTCAAGTAGCCTTTAGAAGTTTATAAAAATGTATCCCTAAGGATATTTTCCGTTAAAGCATTTATTTGATCTATCACAAGTACACAACCAAACACCTCACGAAATAGGAAGATGAAAACACTCAAATCACTCAACTAATCTATGTGGTAACATGTAACTAATTCACTCAATTGCTTAGTCGTGACGAGTATTATATCATAAGTTTGGCAAGGATACACAACTCCACCGCTAAAGCTAAGGAGTAACAAGTTTATAAAGGTAAATATGGGTTTATATGATAAGGCTTCGGGTTGATTAATCTAACTAATCTTTATCGATACCAATATTCCAGGAGGGCGACAAAGACCACACATACACACCCGTAACGACGGGATAGACACATGTGACTGCTCACTCCCACCTCGAATAAGCTAAAGAGTATGAATAGTAGAGTAATATAGGGTATGGATCTTCTAACTTTCACCAATAGTAATAAACCAACAAGGCAGCTGAGACATGCATACATGGCCGTAACGACGGAATAGACATGCATGCTCGTACACATAATGATTAGGAAAGGGAAATAAATTGTTGTTAAATAAAAATTACGAAACAAATAGATTAAGTCTAAAATACAAGTTGCTATACACTTTTTCCCGACAGTTACCATGATAAAGACACAACTATTTACAAACGTCTTGATCATAGATAAAAAACAACAACCTAAGTTGGTGTTCCCGTAACGGTCAACTTCCTAATCATCCCATACTTTACATACTTTACAAGGCAAGTGGCGATATCTTCCGCTTTATACAATACTCTACATTGTCGATTTGTATCAACGAATAATCGATCCTTCGTGTAATTCCTTTGGTAGTTGCGAAACGATTATCTTCAAACTTTTCCTTCTCTTTTTTTTGCGATTTTTCTAATTTTTTTTGATTTTTTTTGCTAACACTATACTACGAAACTCCGTGTAGTTTCACCATCTTCACGATAATAATAATTCCGGATAATTCCTTCGATAATTCTTTATTCTTCGGATGTACCATTAATTACGATGGTAGTAAAAATACATGAGTTTTGACTATAATATACATTCCCATTTGCAATGTGCAAATTCTTCCAACTGTACCAAAAATTGACACAAGACTCGGGAAATACAAACTTTACACTTTAAGCAACTAGCAACTGTAAAATAAACTTAATATAACAGGGTAGGCTAAGGTGTAAAGGAGTAACGAAACAAATAATTGGTGTAATTCCTAAAGGATTGGCTCTACGGGTTGTTCTAGGGGTATCTTACTCTTAAAGTGAGAGTAAACAAAGGGTTTATACGGGGGTTAACTAACCAGTGTAGTTAGTTAATAAGCAACATGTAAAGGCGATTTGGGTGTAATCCTAAAAAATTACCAATTTAAACAAGTTACTCCATCTAAATCCATAGTACTCGTCATTATGGTCTCGAGTGATATACCAAGCCAAGTTCTAATGTCTACAACATCACCGGCACACTCATATTTTGTGGAATTTGGGTAAACATTTGAAAACGGATAAGGTTAAATCCTCACAATATCTAACAAGGGTTATTGTGTGCGGGTTATGTATCAAGTAATTTCACAAAAGTATGCTTGATTTTTTTAAAATTTAAGCATAATTTAAGCATTTAAGCGCACTAGTGTGAAAAATAGGACAAGTAAACATTCTAATTCCACCCCCTACTTGAATTATACAACGTCCTCGTTGTATATATAAAACATTAAATATGGGAATAAAAAATAATTAGAATGAGAAACTCCCCTGATATTTGCTCAGTAGATTCTCCAAGTTGAGTTTAAGAGCAAGAATGTGTGTTGTAAATGCGTTTGAATTCCATCATGACTACAATCACACATAAGATTCCAGATGATTGATACTTCACCAACTTCGTCGTTTTCGTTCAAAAGGTTCTGTGTTAAGCATAAGAAAACAAGTGCAAATCTATCTTCGTGTATTCGTTGTTTAGACTCGAAATAAATACCTAAACTGTACAGGAAGTCGATACGTCGTATCCATACCACAGGATACGCCGTATTGATACCTGTGTCGTGTACGCTGTATTCGTTTAACGAATACGCCGTATAGACTGTGCTGAAAATAAAGACTGGATAATGTCCAGAAGGCTAATACGCCGTATCCATGGGGTTTGGATACGCCGTATAGACAATCTAGGAAGACAGACTCGATAAAAATTGAAAATACATTCTGGGTTGTCTCTCGGCAAGCACTTTTGTTTACAGAAAAGTCTTTAAGTTAGACTTGCCCCAATTTAATCCCATCCTTATAAAACAATTTAGGGTCGAACGGGATGCCAAATGGCACATACAAATTCTTGATTAGGAAAATGAATGACATCCCTTTGTTAAGATGATTCCAAGTCATGATATTAAAATTTAGTCCCTTGATAAAAGTTTTAGTTTTGAAAAATTTATTAGATGTATCATGACTTGTTTCCAAAAGCTTATTTGACCCATGTGCATAGGCACCAACATCGACATTTATTACATTAGATAATGGTATGGCAGACATATCCCCTAAAGAGTGTTCAATATCAATTTTATCATCATCATTGCCGTATCCGTTTTTAATTCATCGGGATAAATTACGTTAAAAAGAAATAAATCATTAAAGTTTAAAGCGTTTTGTTCCTCTTCATCACATTCGAACAATGATGTTTCATCTTTCAAATTAAATTCATCGATATGTTGAGGGTTTAAAATCGGTTTAGTTAAGAAATCTAATTTAGACGTAAGAGCATCATTGTAAACAATGGCTAGGAATTCTTTCTCAAAATCATTAAAGTAGTCTAAATCATCAAAATAACTGACCGTAGGCTCGGGTGATGGAAACGAAGGCATATTGACTTTTTCATTATCATTTTCCGAATCCGTTTTCAAATCGTTGACAGAAATTATTTTATAAGAAAATGATTTTTTGTCATAAATTACCGTGTAATCTTCATCGTCGGATTCATCAAACGATATTCTAAAGTCAATTTTATTGTCGTTAAGAGGACTTACTGTGGGTTCATATGAGAGCGTAACTTCAGATGTTAACGCGTCATTTAGGACTATAGCTGGGAATTCAGTTTCAACAGATCTGAGGTCGTGAATGTCTTCATCATATCAGATCTTACCATACGTAGCAGTCTCCAAGTTATACACCTTACCACATTTTCGAGTTTTTTCTTCCTCAAGCCTGATATACTCCTCCATAGTAATGTTGGGGTCGTCCATTTTAACCTGTAATAAATTCGCTAGGAAAGAAAACTGTCAAATAGCTTAATACGTCGTATTCAGATGATAGAGTCGAATACGCTGTATTGGTTTGAAAAAAAATTATATGCCGTATCCAATAAATTGAATACGCCGTATTGAATATTCGACCCAAAAAAATTACAGCGGACTGTAATAATGCAGAAAACACACAAACACACAATATGCAAAAAATATACAATGCAGAAAATTAAACACACAAAACAAACACACAAATATTCAAATTAATCTAAGCTAAACTAAACTAAACTAAAACACTAATAAATAAGAATTAAAAAACTTCACTCCCCGGCAGCGGCGCCAAAAACTTGATGTGTCGTTATGAGTAGGTATTTTATGTATCAAGTTTTACTATTTATTTTATGCCGACTATACCTAAAAACAACACTTTAACGGGCAGTGTACCCGGTCAAGATGTAGCTTCGTTGGTGAGTAGGGTGTCGATCACTAAGAGCGAGAGCGTTAATTCCTAATTCTATCAGTATTTTAGTTATCTAAGTTAAACCTAAAACTAATGAAAAAGGGGGTTTCAGCTTGAAAGACTGGCATGAGTTTGGGTATCTAACCTAAGGTTTTGATGACAAGTAAAGCAATAAACACACACAAGAAGATTAACAAACGATAGAGAAGCGGTCAAGAACTAATGTAAGGAAAACGTATCAACCATGAATAATCTGATAAAATGCAGGTTTGTTTATTTAGTGCAATGATTGACTTATCTCGAAGGGCATATCATTCCTAGACTTAGGCGGTACTTCTTCCTAAGACCTAGACACGCTAATTCTGTCACAATTAGATGCATCCGCATAAAGCAAGCATTTGTTGATTATAATCTACCTTAGGAGATTAATAATGGTGCTCTTACTAAACCTTAGCTCATAGCAATGGTGATCTTGTTAAACCCTAGTTCATAGAGACTTTACCACTTACCGCTTAATGGCAATCTATTACATAGTAGTACACTTGTTAACTATCCAATAGATCAGAACGTTATTTAAGTAAGAGACATCTATTCTATGGTCACGTGTAGTATAAACGATCTAAACCATCACCACATATAAATTAACTAGTTAACGCCCGAACCGTATTATCCTAGACACAAACTTAGAAGGACAATACTTGTGTAACTATTATTCTAGATGTATAAATTACTATATGAAGAGCTATCCCAGACTCTAGATCCGCTTGGTCCACTTTGCTAGATCTAGTTGAATGATAGGTCGCATACAAAGCGCGGTAAATAAGTATAAATTGATAAACATAAACAGCACTAAACGATTAAATAGAAAAATCGATATAAACAAATACCAAACATTCAGATCTTCATAATAATGGCTAATACCCGAAGGTATTAGCCTTCAAACGTCATAATAAATACAAGAGTAATAATTTAGCCAAGGTAAACTAACTGAGTTAACGAATGATACCAAAAACTAAACGATTACTAAATGCGTATGGAATTACACGATGTCTCCTATGGAATTGAATACGTTGCTCGACCTCTTATGCTCTTTTTCTCCTCTGAAAATTGACTTTTTTGGTTTAGGTATCAAGAATATGATTTAGCACACTTAAAACTCGTTTTTGAGTTTTCTATTTATAAGGTCTGGAAGTCGGTTGGATACGGCGTATCCATGTATTGGATACGGCGTATTGGGGATTTCTTGGAGTAGGGACCACGTTTGATATCTTCCAGAATATTATATTGATTCCATATCTTGAATACGGCGTATTGAGTCCTCTGGATACGACGTATTGATCTTCATTCCTTTTGTGGTCTTTGGTGAGTGCAGGCACGGATACGCCGTATCTTCCTTGATGGATACGGCGTATTAGACTCAAAATAGTAATCTTTAAAATATCTTCATTTAAGCTCTAGAATGCGCGCCTTTTGCTAAGTTTCACCAATTACTCCATAATTACTGCAATTCTCAAATATAAACGATTAAGTAACAATTCTTTGCAATAACTATACAAAATGGGTTAATAACATGGGATAAATGATGCTATAAAATAAACGTTATTTGATGTCATCAAGCATAAATAATTTGGTTTCAAGAAAATTGGTAGATTTCCTAAAGTTACCAATGGAGATTTGTTCAATTGAAGGTTACCAAGTTTGTAGGGTTCCCGTGACCATAAAAAATTCTTATAAAGTAGAAGTACTTTGTATTGTGGATGATATTGATGAGTGCCATATATTATTGGGAAGACCTTGGCGATGTGAGGTTAATGGCAAGTATGATGTTAAACGAAATCTCTACCTTTTCTCATGGGAAGGAATGAGAATTGCTATAGTTCCACCCAAAGTAACACCACAATTACCAAAGCTCGAGGATAAAGTTGAAGAAAAGATTATTAAGGCCAAGGTTGTTGAGGATCACATTGAGAAAATCCAAGACCTTCAAAGCTATAAACAACACGATGACAAAATTTCAACTTTATTGTTTAAAACAACGAATAAAGTTGGTACTTTGAAGACTTGTGAAGAAATTATGGGTTTTAATGATGATGAAGATGTGAAGGGTTTTAATTGTGAGCTAAAAACGGATTTCGAATGCGTCCATAATTTAAACGTTCGTGATTTAGATTATAGGTTAATTTTAAGGATGATTATCAAAAATCAAGTTAAGTTTTCAATGGCAAACAAAGAAGCTATATTTATTACAACTGAAAACTTAAGGGTCGTTGATAAGGAGCACATAATCTGATGTTTTGGGTCATGGATTGATCGTTGGGAGTATGGTAGACGTGTTAAAAAATATAAAAGTTTTTGAGTGGATGTGAAACACAAATCTATTGAAGATAAGGTTAGCTGTCGTGAGGGGGGGGGGGGGGGGGGGGGATAAATGGATTTCGAGGTTGATGAAGCCCTTGATATGAGAACTCGAGGGCGAGTTCTTTTCAAGTGAGGGGAATTCATGTTGACGAAACCAAGGTTAATGCGGTTTGGGATTGACCTTTGTAACATTCCGTATTTTCAGGTCATTTACGACGTCATCTATTTTACTAATTATTATTTTTCGATACGCTTTGACTTTTAATTCTTATTATATTGTAAAATCGGCTTAAATAAAAAATCAACAATTTAACGTAAACGGACACCAAACGAATTAATTTTTTCGTCAGCAAGCATATATCTATTTTTAGAATATTAATAATCAACTTTTTTTATTTTATTTTTATTGGTTTGCGTAAACGTTTACGTTTCGCAATTAAATACATTTAGGCATACCCGGAAGCACCAAAACTTTTCTACGCTTCAACAAATACCCACAATTATACCCAATACCTAAAATTTGAAAAATATCATCATATATACATGTATATGGCCGGATATAGGTGGGTTTATACAAGAAAAATATCTAAAAATCTTACAACTTGACATTGTACAACACATTTCAATTAAACCTTATGACTTTTGCAGCAAAGAACTACCTTGTCCAAGACTTTCCTGAAACATATGGTGTCTTTCATGAAACCTAGACATGATCTTAATAAGTCATTAGAGTATATAAGCTAGCAACTAGAGAAATAAACACACACTCTTCATTTCCTTGGTGAAAATTTTACAAAACACTTTCTCTTTCACTCTACATAGCCACGGCTCAAACCCTCCCCCTGTACTAACCAATACAATTTTTTTTCTACCACTTTTACAAGCATACACACAAATATCTAAGGACTACTAAGATGGTTGAAGTTTGGTTAAACCTCTACAAAGTGTTAACAAGAAAATGGAAGATTAGGGTTAGGGTTTTCAAGATCTTCGGCAAGCATTTTGGTTTTATAATCTAAACAAGTGTTTGGATTGTGTTGGTTATCATATTACATCACCATAAGGTTATCTAATATCATTTTATGCATATATGAGTTCTATATAGTTAAATCACCATTTAGGGATATGTATTTAAATGTAAATAGGATTTTTCTTGTAAACATGATTTTATGAACTTATACAAATGTTATATGGATGTTATTATGATGTTATAAAAAGAATATAAGTCTTGTACACTCATGGGTTAAGTAGTTGTATAAGTTTATGGTTAAAAGTGTACTTAAGAAAGCTTATGATTTCATGTGATAAGTGGACTTGTTGATCTTGATGATCTTGGACAAATGAACTTTAAAATATATAATACATAGTATATTGAGAGTTATATAAGGCTTGCTGGTTATTTAAGTAGTAAAAAGTATATAAAAACAAAGTTATTTAAATACTCAAGAAAATATATAGGGGCTGTTGTTGGTCCGAATTTTTTAGGCATGGATTTATGTTGTATAAAAATATAATGTCAAAAGGATGTGGGCCATGTAAAGAACTTGAAAAAACCGATTTATAACGAAAAAGATACGACGATTTCAAGTTTACGTTAAATATATACTTTTATTAAACTATTTTTATAAAAGTTACTATTCACCACAGAAACTTATACTTTTAAAACATCAATAAATCGATAAAACTTTTAAATACGAAGACATGCTCGAAAGATTAATGCCTGAATAGTATTGCTAAGTTACCTTATTGCCGTGAATTCCTTATTTATAATGAACCGTTAATTGCTATTGTAGTAAGCGCGAGTGTTGTGGATAGATCTATCTGGACTGACAATCCCCACCTTTCCTTGGGTTACTAGTTTGATCAAGGTGCATTTAACATTGAGAGGTGTTAGGTTGTTGGCAAGCATCCTATATTCTGATTGGGGCACAAATCTAGTTAAGGCTTCGGGGTCATGAGCTTAGTGCAATAATAAATATTTTGGACTACTGAATGTGTTTCAGAGTCTACTATTACTTCGATCTTGTGGTCCACCCTTTTTACCGATAAACCTATGATTTCACTCAACCTTTGTGTTGACTTTTAGCATGTAATTTCAGGTCCTAGGATATGAAGATTAGAGGAGAGCCGTGGCGGATATCAATGAAGACGGATTATGTGTTTTATCTATATTCAATGCAACTTTTATTATCTTTATAAACTTAAGTCATCTTTTAGGTATTATGAAGCTTTTGTTTAATTAAATGTGTACTTGAA
The DNA here is from genome assembly GCA_026074375.1 of Tanacetum coccineum. Classification (NCBI taxonomy): domain Eukaryota; kingdom Viridiplantae; phylum Streptophyta; class Magnoliopsida; order Asterales; family Asteraceae; genus Tanacetum; species Tanacetum coccineum. The sequence goes on along the minus strand of BQNB010019713.1, from coordinate 41,147 downwards.
ATGTTTTTTTTATCTTTTAAAAACATTTGAGACCTAATGTATAAACTTGATTTTTTGCTATGCTTCGAAGTGAATATTGTCTTAAACGTCCATTTATGGTCGTTTCCTATATCTTGATTGTTGTACTTTGACGTAGCACCCCATTGTTACCATTTCGCTGCTACCTGATTTTGGGGGCGTTACAGATGGTACCAGAGCCAAGGTTATAGGGAACTGGGTTATTTTCAAAACCTAGTCTATAACCACAAAGTTTAAAGGTTTTCTTTTATTTCATTTTTAAATACAGAATCCTTCATCGTTATCCGATATCCACGCGCGCGTATTCTCCGATCCTTACTTATTTTTCCGATTATCATTATTGCATTATATATAATCTTATATATATAATACCTGGTTTAAACTCGATCCCTTATGTTTACCTTTTGACATATTAGTATCTATTTCTATCGGTCAATTATGTGAATATTGACCATCCTGATTAATTTATGATTATTTATATCATTCTCTGTTATTTACTATGTGCCATGACTCTGCATACTTTTACAAATTCTTAACGAATTGTGTACTTGTGTTGCCAGAATCATGTCGCCCAGGAGATTTAAGAAGAAATCTGTTAGGAAGATAGTGAAAAAGCGTGTGGCCAAAGCCATTAAAAAATATAAAAAGACTAGAGCTGACTCAAACAATGCTGGTGGATCCGGATCAACAAATACTGGAGGAACTATTGTACCAAAGATGCATGGATGTTAGTATAAGACATTTATGAATGGCAAGCCTCACTCTTTCAAAGGGACTGAAGGTGTAGTCGGACTGAAACGTTGGTTTGAAAAGATGGAGCAAGTGTTTGAAATTTGTAAATGTGCTGAAGATGACAAAGTGAAGTTTGCTATGTGCACGTTCGAGGGTCGTGCTCTAACCTGGTGGAACGGAAATGTTCAGACTTTGGGACTTGCTAATGCTAATCAGATCCCCTAGAGCACGTGAAAAGCTTAATGGGACCACTGGAATACTGCACAGCAACCTGAAATCAAAGGATGGAACATGAACTTTGGACTTGAATCTGAAACGGATATGATATCGAAGCTTACAGGTAATCGTTTCCACGAACTAGTTGGATGTGTCTGAATTGGTGTCCATGAAAGTAGAAGATTGAAAAGTTACATTCGTGGGTTTCCTGACAAGAATCAAAGGGAAAACCATCCCTTTTCAAAGCCTGCGACCTTGCATGAGGCAATCAATATGGGACCGTAAAATGGTCGAGCAATTAGTTCAGGTAGGGACTGCAAGAATTAGGGAAAGCATAAAAAGAATGGAAAGACAACCAGGGAGAAACAACAAACAACAATAAACCATAACTTAACAAAAAATAACCACCACAACAACAATACCACATCCGAAACAACAATCATCACAGCAACAAAAAGGAGACCAGAAACTGTCGGGCTATGTGCAGGCCCAGTTGGAGAAAGATTTATGCTGGAAATTTACCAAAATGCAACTGGTGCAACTTACATCATCATGGACCGTGTCCTCAAAAGTGCCAGAGATGTCAAAGAATAGGTCACATGGAGAAGGATTGTAGAGTTAGGCTTCAGGGTGCAGGTAATGACTTCCTGCAGAATGTGACATGTTTCGGGTGTGGTGAGAAAGGACATTTCAAGGACAAGTGTCCGAAAGCAGGGAACCAGCAGAATGATGGAGCTCGTGGGAGAGCTTACGTGGTGATTGAAAATCCACAGCAGAATCCGAATGTGGTCACGGGTACGTTTCTTCTTAATGATCACTACGCTTGTATTCTCTTTGATTCGGGTGCTGAGAAGAGTTTTGTATCTTCTGCGTTTACACATTTTATTGATATTGCCCCAGCCACTTTAAATACTAGTTATGAAATCGAATTAGCAGACGGAAAAGTTGTTAGCACCAATACCATTTTACGTAGTTGCACCTTAGTCTTGTGTAATCACGTGTTCAAAATAGACTTGTTACCAACCTGGCTAGGTAGTTTTGATGTTATCATTGGAATGGATTGGTTGGCATACCACTGAGCTCTCATCGATTGTTATGAGAAGATTGTCTGTATTCCTCTTCCGAATGGCAAGATTCTTGAAGTTCAAGGCGAGAGACCGAAAAAGGATCTTGGTTCACTTGCATGTATCAAGGCTGATAGAGAAAAAAGCTTGATTACATACGTGTATCCGAGGATCCTGAGGTAATTCAGATGATCTGTAGGTTTACTCTTGTAGAGAGATAGAATTTTCGCATGATTCTGTTTCCCAGGAGCATCGCCAGTTGTTTGGATCTCCATACGTTTAGCACATTTAGGACATGTTTGGAATTGTCGAACGAGATTAAAGAACACTTCAAAGATAAGGTTTTATTTCGACAGTCCTCACCATAGGGCACCCATGCTTCTTTATCAAGAAGAAGTTGGTTCGATGAGAATTGTGTATTGACTACAGGGAACTAAAACAAGTTTGACTATATAAGAATAGTTTCCCTTCTCCAGAATTGATGACTTGTTGGACCAATTACAGGTGCGGTTGTTTCTCCAAGATCGATCTTCATTCAAGATTCACCAGTTAAAGAGTTCGAGAAGAAGATATACCGAAGACCGCATTTAGAACACGTTATGGACACTTTGAGTTCACAGTCATGCCATTAGGACTGACAAACGCGCAGGCAATATATTATGGACTTAATGATGCGTCTGCAAGTCGAAATTTTTTATTCGGATCCAAATTCGTAATGTGTTCATTGACGACTCTTAATCTACTCAATGCCAGAAGAGGCATTGAAGTCCACATGAAGACGATTTTAGACTTACTCGAGATAGGAGAAGTTATACGCCAACCCAAAAAAATTTTTCTAAGTGTGACTTGGTTAAAGAAGTTCAGTTCATAGGCTCTGTGGTCAACCATGACGATATCTACGTGGATACTATCAAGGTTGAGTCTGTCTAGAACATGGAGACTCTGAATCGTCAACTGAAATCCGTTCATTTTTAGGATTGGCGGGTTACTACCGGAGATTTATTGAGAATTTCTCCAAGATCGCCAAGCCCCTCACCCTGTTGACTCAAAAGAATAAGACATATGTATGGGGCGATGAACAAGATGAAGCTTTCCGCATTAGAAGGAGAAGCTATGCAATGCTCTAGTGTTAGCACTCCCCGATGGACCAGACGACTTTGTGGTCTATTGTGATGCATCAAAATAAGGTTTTGGGTGCGTGCTGATGCAACGAGGCAAAGTGATAGCGTACGCGTCAAGACAGTTGAAGAAGCATGAGAAAAATTATACCACCCATGACCTGGAATTGGGTGCGGTGGTGTTCGCCCTTAAAATCTGGGAGAACATTATCATTTATGAGACGAAAAGTGTTATTCTACATGACCACAAGAGTTCTCAGAAATCTTCGATCAGAAAGAGTTGAATATGCGCCAAAGGAGGTGGATCGAACTGCTTAGTGATTATGAATGTGAGATCAAATACCACCCAGGCCAGCATATGTTGGGGGCAGATGCCTTGAGTAGTAAATAAGGAATCTAAGCCAAGGACGAGTACGTGCTATGAGTCTTACTTATCCATTCTGGACTTAAGACTAAGATTTTGGAAGCACAGGGCGAAGCTTCTAAGGATCTCAAAGCTCCAACTGAATGGCTAAGAGGATTAGAAAGAACACTTTGAGCAACGAGATGATGGTGAATCTTACTTCTTTGAACGTATCTGGATTCCATTAGTTGGTGGTGTAAGGAAATTGATCATGGATGAAGCTCATACTTCTAGATATTCAGTACATCCGGGTGCGGATAAGATGTACTATGATTTGAGAGATTTGTATTGGTGGCCTGGTATGAAGAGAGACATTGCTGAGTATGTTAGCATATGTCTTATGTGTTCTAAGATTAAAGCCGAACATCAGAAACCCTTAGGATTTCTTCAGCACCAGGGAATTCCTGAGTGGAAAATGGAAAAGATAAACAATGGTCTTTGTCACAAAGTGCCTAAAGAAGTAGTAGTGGGATGATACGATTTGGGTCGTTGTGGATAGGATTGACCAAAGTAGGCTCACTTACTTACCTATTCGTGAAGATCTACAACGACGGATGAAGTCTAGCAAGGAATTATACCAATGAGATTGTAGCGAGACATGTGTGTGCCGGTGTCAATCATTTTAGACCATGATGGTCGATTCACATCACACTTATGGCAAGGTTTTCAGAAAGCGTTGGGTACGAGACTAGACATGAGTATGGCTTACCACCCTCAGTGCGGTTTAGAGTGAGCATACTATTCAGATGCTGGAGATAGCTTCGAGCTTGTGTTATGGATTTGGTGGCAGTTGGGATACTCATCTTCATTGATTGAGTTTCTATTTATCAGTTACCACACAAGCATTAAGTGCGCACCATTCGAGGCTCTGTACAGGCGGAAATGTAGATCCCCCGTGATATGGACAGAAGTGGGAGAAAGTCAGCTTATTGGACCAGAAATTGTACAAGAAACGACAAAAAAGATTATTCAAATTAGGGAAAGATTGAAAATGGCTAGGAGTCGCCAGAAAAGCTATCCTGATAAGAGGCGTAAGCCTCTTGAATTCAAGGTTGGAGACCGAGTGTTACTTAAGGTATCTCCATGGAAGGGAGTGGTACGATTTGGCAAGAAGGGAAAGCTAACACCACGATATGTGGGACCGTTCGAAATCGTGGAGCGTGTTGGACCTGTGGCTTATCGGCTGAAGTTACCCCAGGAGCTAAGCTATGTCCACAACACGTTTCATGTGTCGAACCTCAAGAAATTCTTGGCTGAGCCAGATGTTCAGGTGCCTTTGGATGAGATCGAGATTGATGAAAATCTGTGTTTTGTCGAAGAGCCTATTAAGATTGTGGATCGAGATGTGAAAAAGCTAAAGCGGAGAAGAATTTCATTAGTCAAAGTTCGTTGGAACTCTCGGCAAGGAGTTGAGTATACCTGGGAACTTGAAGACCAATTCCGGATGAAATATCCGCATATTTTCTCCGAACCCGTACTTTCCTCAAGTGCCGCAACTTGAGCCTTGAGGACAAGGCTCTTCTAACTGGAGGAGACTGTAACATTTCGTATTTTCAGGTCATTTACGACGTCATCTATTTTACTAATTATTATTTTTTTCGTACGCGTTTACTTTTAATTCTTATTATATAGTAAAATCGCGTAAAACTAAAAATCAAACAATTTCGTAGTAAACGGACACCAAACGAATTAAAGTTTTCGTCAAGCAAGCAACATATTATTTTTCGAAAGTAATAATTAACTTTTTATATTTTATTTTTATTAGTTGCGTAAAACGTTTACGTTTCGAATTAAGATATTTAGGATTACCGAAAGCACCAAAACTTTTTACGCTTCAACAATACCACACTTAATACCCAATACTATAATTTTGATAAAAATATAATCATATATACATGTATATGGCCGGATATAGGTGGGTTTATACAAGAAAAATATCTAAAAATCTTACAACTTGACATTGTACAACACATTTCAATTAAACCTTATGACTTTTGCAAGCAAAGCCCATACCTTGACCAAGACTTTCCTTGAAACCCTCATGGTGTCTTTCATGAACCTAGACATGATCTTAACTAAGTCCTTAGAGTATATAAGATAGCAACTAGAGAATTAAACCACACACTTCTTCATTTCCTTGGTGAAAATTACAAAACACTATCTCTTTCACCTCTACATAGCACGACTCATACCTCCACCATATACTACCTACTATTTTTTTAACCACTTATACAAGCATACACACAACATATCTAAGACCTACTAAGATGGTTTGAAGGTTTGGTTAAACCTTTACAAGTGTTAAACAAGAAAAATGGAAGATTAGGGTTAGGGTTTCAAGATCTTGCAAGCTTTGGTTTATAATCTAAACAAGGGTTTGGATTGTGTTGGTTATCATATTACATCACCATAAGGTTATCTAAAACCCTTTATGTCTTTACATTTATCATTTTATGCATATATGAGTTCTATATAGTTAAATCACCATTAGGATATGTTTAACTTGTAAAAATGGATTTTTCTTGTAAACATGATTTTATGAACTTATACACATGTTATATGGATGTTATTATGATGTTATAAAAGGAATATAAGTCTTGTACACTCATGGGTTAAGTATAAAAAGTTGGTATAAGTTTATGGTTAAAAGTGTACTTAAGAAAGCTTATGATTTCATGTGATAAGTGGACTTGTTGATCTTGATGATCTTGGACAAATACGGACAAATGAACTTTAAGACATAGTAAATTGAGAGTTATAAAAGCTATCCCGGGCTCTAGATCCGCTTGGTCCACTTTGCTAGATCTAGTTGAATGATAGGTCGCATACAAAAGCGCGTAAATAAGTATAAATTGATAAACATAAACAAGCACTCAACGATAAATCAAGAAATAGATATAAACAAATACCAAACATTCAGATCTTCATAATAATAGCTAATACCCGAAGGTATTAGCCTTCAAACGTCATAATAAATACAAGAGTAATAATTTAGCTAAGGTAAACTAACCGAGTTAACGAATGATACCAAAAACTGAACGATTACTAAAGTATATGGAAGTACACGATGTCTCCTATTGAATTGAATACGTTGCTCGACCTCTTCTGCTCTTTTTCTCCTCTGAAAATTGACTTTTGTGGTTTAGGTATCGAGAATATGATTTAGCACACTTAAAACTCGTTTTTGAGTTTTCTATTTATAAGGTCTGGAAGTCGGTTGGATACGGCGTATTGGGGATTTCTTGGAGTAGGGACCATGTTTGATATCTTCCAGAATATTATATTGATTTCATATCTTGAATACGGTGTATTGAGTCCTCTGGATACGATGTATTGATCTTCATTCCTTTTGTGGTCTTTGGTGATTGCAGGCACGGATACGCCGTATTTTCCTTGATGGATACGGCGTATTGGACTTCAAAACAGTAATCTTCAAAATATCTTCATTTAAGCTCTAGAATACGTGCCTTTTGCTAAGTTTCTCCAATTACTCTATAATTACTGCAATTCTCAAATATAAATGATTAAGTAACAATTCTTTGCAATAACTATACAAAATGGGTTAATAACATGGGATAAATGATGCTATAAATAGACGTTATTTGATGTCATCAAGCATAAATAATTTGGTTTCAAGAAAATTGGTAGATTTCCTAAAGTTACCAATGGAGATTTGTTCAATTGAAGGTTACCAAGTTTGTAGGGTTCCCGTGACCATAAGAAAGTCTTATAAAGTAGAAGTACTTTGTATTGTGGATGATATTGATGAGTGCCATATATTATTGGGAAGAGCTTGACGATGTGAGGTTAATGGCAAGTATGATGTTAAACGAAATCTCTACCTTTTCTCATGGGAAGGAATGAGAATTGCTATAGTCCCACCCAAAGTAACACCACAATTACCAAAGCTCGAGGTTAAAGTTGAAGAAAAGATTATTAAGGCCGAGGTTGTTGAGGACCACATTGAGAAAATCCAAGACCTTCAAAGCTATAAAAAAACATGATGACAAAATTTCAACTTTATTGTTTAAAACAACGAATAAAGTTGGTACTTTGAATACTTGTAAAGAAATTATGGGTTTTAATGATGATGAAGATGTGAAGGGTTTTAAGTGTGAGCTAAAAACGGATTTCGAGTGCGTTCATAATTTAAACGTTCGTGATTTAGATTATGGATTAATTTTAAGGATGATTATCAAAAATCAAGTTAAGTTTTCAATGGCAAACAAAGAAGCTATATTTATTACAACTGAAAACTTAAGGGTCATTGATAAGGAGCACATAATCCGATGTTTTGGGTCATGGATTGATCGTTGGGAGTATGTTAGACGTGTTAAAAAATATGAAAGTTTTCGAGTGGATGTGAAACGCAAATCTATTGAAGATAAGGTTCTTCGTGAGATGGTGTTCGAGGTTGATGAAGCCCTTGATATTGAGAACTCGAGGACGAGTTCTTTTCAAGTGAGGGGAATTCATGTTGACAAAACCAAGGTTAATGCGGTTCAGAATTGGCCTTCACCTAAAATATTGCCCGAGGTTAGAAATAATAAAGTGGCGAATGTGTTTCAAGTAAGATGAGTTAGAGTATGATGAGCCTTTAGACGGAGAGGCGAAACAAGTTACATATGTCGTTCAACGAACTTTGTGTTCGCCTAAGGTTAGTGGCTCTTCGTAAAGAAATAAAATATTTCAAACTAAATACTTGGTTAAAGAAAAGATTTGTTATATGATCATTGATGGAGGAAGTTACGAAAATTTAGTGTCTAAAGCTTTGGTTAAAGCTTTTAAGCTTCCAACCGAACCCCATCCTAGTCCTTATCAGATTGGGCCGATCAAGAAGGGGCTGACACTTAAGGTGACCGAGATTTGTAAGCTTCCTCTTGCTATGGGGAAGCATTACAATTGCAATGAGTTGGGGTATTTCGATTTGGTGATATGGAGACATCCATGTAATTGTTAGGAAACATGGCCAACGTGATATGGACTCTACACACCAAGGTAAATCAAATATGTATTTGTTTAAATGGTGCAGAAAAACTATTGCTATGTTATCTTTAAGTGTCGTTTCTCCTAAGACGAAATTAGAGGACAAGACTTTGGAAACTTTGGTGGCTTCACCAAAGGATTTTCAAGCTGAAAGATGAGAGGGAGATTTTTACTGTTTGTCTCCGAATTTCTTAATGCTTTTAGTTATGAAAGGCGTTAATGATGTCATAGAGAATGCAATACCGGCGGTAATTAAACCGTTACTAGCTGAATTTGGTAAGATTGTGACAGATGATATGATTCAAGTTTTTATACATGTATTAATAAAATATAATATAATAGAAAATTATCAAACTACCCTTTAGGACAAAGGTAGTAAGGAGAATCTTCACAAATATATATAATAATACGTATATTTACCGGGAAGTGATTAACCGGGTATCGTTAATCCCAACGATTTGTGAAATTGAGACCACTTTTGTTGTTTGGAAACACTGATTTTATATAAAATATGGTTCGAAGAAGATTTGTGTTCTAAAATCCTAAAAGTGGGACAAAATTTAAAGACAATTAAACTTAACTTAAACAACGGGAATTAAACTTGAACTAAAAAAACCAAAACAGAAACCCTAAATGGTAATTTAAAAACCCTAAATTTTTCCAAATTAAACCTAAAAGGAAGTTTGTTCTTTTTAATTGACGCTAATTTGACAAAAAAGTAAGTTTAAAGAAAACAGAACAAAAAAACGAATTGAAATGAAGCCTTAAAAACAAGAAAAACGAGAATGGAAACGAATCTCGTTCTTTAAAAATTAAAATTTTGCAAATTAAACCCTACGGAAGCAAAACTAATTTTTCTAGAAACAATTAATGATCACATACAATTTTTTCTAAAAAAATTATATTTTTGATTATTTTTCTATTTTTTTATGGATTTTTTAACGTTTTTAAATAAAAATAAATATTAACAATACTAAACTAATTAATAAAAATCTGATAAATTATAGAAATAGCGTGAACTAAAAGAATTACTTAGAACATAAGCTTGTGGACACAGCTTATCGAATAAGCTGTGTAATAAGCCTAAACAACTTATTAAACTAAAATGCTCAAAATGTATATAAAAGAAAGATAATGCAAAAGACTAATGGATGAGCTAATGTAGCAAACTGGTTAAGTGCGTGTGTGTTTAAGGGTAAGGTCGTGGGTTCGAGTCCCAGGCTTTGCTTTTTTTTATTTTATTTTTTTTTATTTTTGAAAAAGTTAAAAACAAAGTTGTAGAAAAGATGAAAATAAGTAATTTTAATAAAGCTATATATTGAAAACTCAAAGAAAAAGCTGGAAAATGCTTGAAAGAACAAGAAAAAACTCTAAAAAAACTATTTTTTTTACTATTTTTTTATTTTTTTGGCTTTTTGTCTAAAATTGACAACTTAAAAAGCTAACAATAAGCTAAAAGATAGGAAAGCAAACTATAAGCAAACTATATTAAACCTAATAAGCTAGTTTAAACAAGAAAATAAGCAAAAGGAAAGGAAATAAGCAGATTAAGCACTTAAAATAAAACTGTAAACCAAACAGTCAACTAGCAACTTTTGAGCTTAAATTTAAACTAGCAAATAAGGACTTAAGACAAAATGGCTTGCACTTACTGAAAGCTTATACTACTAACTATTTGAAAATGCTTTTTAAAACTATTTTGAACTACAAGAGCTTAATGAAAAAGCTTTTTGAAAACAACATGCAGACAGACTACTATATTTTTGGTTTTTTAGAGTTTTTATGAAAAAGAAAAAGGACAGAATTGCAGTCCTAATTCAGATAAGCAAATGAACTTTTTAAGCAAACTTAAGACCTAATTTATATAGATTATCCTATAAACTACTAGTGCTATGAAAATCAAATGCTAAAAACTACTTTTACTCAATGAAAACTAAGATTGAATCTGGCTGTTTTTGTTTTAAAATTGCTGATGCAATTGACAAGAAACTAATCCAATAACCAAAATAACTCAACTCCATACATACACCTCCTCAGACTTACTACTACTCCCCCTACCACCCACAACCTTAAAACCATACAACTCAATTTTAAATGGTGACAAGTCCTTAAGCTTTGTTCCAAAGGCCAGTAACAGCACTAGGAAAAGATTCATTTAAGCAACAAAAGCAGCTTAGAAGAAAATCAAGCTATTAAAGCCTAAAAACTTAGAGCTCATGACCACAACCTCAATATATTTTACCAAATCTATAATCTTTATTCTTTGAAATATAAACCTTAAAATCCAAATTTACTTGCTACTTAAGCTAAAATAAGCCCTATTCTACCTAGATTAGCCTATAAACTAGTTGTGCACTAAAAATCAGAAGCTAAAAACTAGTTTTACCTTCTGAAAAATTGATTTGAAAAAGGCTATTTTTTCTACTAAAACTGCTGATGCAATTGGCATGCATATGAACAAAATTCTATAAATGTAGATTTAAGAACCTGTATTCTACTATATTTTAATACTAGGCTAAATGCAAATTAAGCAAAGACAAAAGCTAAAACTAAATAAAACTATTACTGCAAAAGCTAATTAACAGATTTGAGCTTTTAATGAACTAACTTATGAAAAACTAGATTGACCCTAATCTATTTTATAAAATTAGCTTAAACAAACTTGAATGAGTTATCAAAACAAATATCCAAAGTCCAATTGGCCTCTAGCAGTATTAACTTGTGGTAAATACTGTTATGCCAAACACCCCTTTAAGAATTACAATATCCAACTAAGCTTATGAACTAGAGATTTAATGAACAAAAGTTCAATACCAAATAACAAACAGCTAAAAACAAACCTTATGAGCTTATACTAACAATCAAATAAGCTAGAATCTAACAGCTACTCATTATGCTAAATATTTTTGGATTTTTAATGATTTATAAGACAAAATATGAAAAACTAAGATCTACACTACAAATGCTAAAAACAAATGATCAAACATGTTCAATAAGCATAATAAGACACAATTTAGCACAAATAAGCTAGCAAATAAGCAAATTAAGCAATTCTAAACTAAGAAATTAAAGACAGTAAAGGAACTTGAAAACTTACAAAGGTCTTAGCTAAACAAAGGCTTAATATGCTCAAGTGAGCTGTCTACAAGCTCTAGCTTATCACAAGGATAAGCTAGTTAAGTCCTATAAGCTCATCCATTGCTAGCTCATCATCCAAATAGCTTAATCCTATTTAGCAAAGGAATTAATCTGATTTTAAAAGTTTTAGTTTATTAAATGACTACTTTGAGCTCAATCTGAGCTTATAGACTCAGATTGCTTATGATGAGCTTATTATAGCATATGTAACAGTAACTAAAAGCATTTGAGTTATATAAAAGCTTTAAAGTAAAAACAAATTATGAAAACTGAAAGTTTAATTTTATTAATACTCAAAAACAGATTACAAGACTTGAAAATTGAAATTACAAGAGCTTAAAAAGGAAATTACATTTTAAATGAAAAACTACATAAGCTACTTAACTAAAAAAATATAGGGAAAAATATTATGTGTGTGAGGAGTGAGCTTGTATTTATAGCTGCATAATGAAGCTTCTAGTCCTTCAGGTTGTTATACGCTCCCCTTAATCCTGGCCCTTCCTTCATCTCTAAAGCCAATCATTGTATCTCAACTTTTGTCCGTTGGATTAATTGAGTGAGCACACGGATTTCCAACGTGGCATTCCGTGTGTTAGGCTCATTGTACTTCTTTTACACTTACTTTAGTGTAAAAATCCATTTCCCCGTATGTTTCTTTCCATGCCCGCGTGTCAGACCTTTTGGGTTTCAACCAATGAGACCTTGGATGACGTCAAACTCTGCCATGTCATTCCTTATTTACTTTGAAATTGAGAGCCTACTGCCTAATTGCATTAACCCTTTGTTTTTAAGCTCTGGTACAATGAAGATGAAGATAAACAGTAACACCCAACATTTCGCGCCCCCTTTTTTATTTAAGGATGTCTTTTTGATTTCTTTTGACCCTGGGCTTTTTACTCGTTGACTTTGGGCCTCGGTGATATTGGGATTTGGGATGGGTTTGTTTTTGGTTATTATAAAGAAGTAACGAGTGTTAACTCTTTATATATTTACGAGTTAACATGTTAGGGCTTAGGAAAAAAGGACCATTTTTGCAATTTGGTTTATTTGAGGGCTGATTTGGGTAATTTGAGGGTTTTTGTTTTCTTGTAGTTGACCAATGGTTGACTTTGGTTGACCTTGGTTGACCTTGAAAGCATTCTCCCGGCTCTTGTACACTCTATCCGTTCTCGTGTCCGTGTTTGTCCGGTTTTTTTGACCATTTTCTTGTTATATTTGCATTATCCATACCTACACAATCCACAAAAGACAAAACAAGCTTTTTAACAAAATTCCCCCCACCAAACTAAGCTCGATTGCTGTCCTACGCATTATTATATTATATGCTTTAAAACCAAAAATACCTAAAAAATTCCCACTAAACTAATTCTTTGAAAAAACAGTAGCAAAGTTTTTTGTGGAGAAGAGTGCGAGAGTTAAGAAATCCAAGTTATTAAAACACCTATTTTCCCATTTTAAATTTGTATCTTTAAAAAAGTAAACTTAGAATATTTCGACTTTCATTATTTTCATAATTGTTAGGTTCATGAAAAGATGCATTTCTTTCCGTGAAGCCCCAAAAAGGATAAGTTCATGTTCCCGATTTTCATTGCTCTCTAAACCATTGCTTTTTTTAAATTACGGAAATCGCAGTTAAATATCAGTAAAGATGCCTAACACTACTCATCATTTGCAACTTTGTTGAACTTTTTACTCCGACATTTACTATATATTAAGTGATTGTGCTATTTTCTAATTTCAACATGCCAATTACGTTTTTTTGTTTTGCAAAATACTATGCTTTACGTTCCACCCTAGAATAATGAATTTGAAGGCGAGATCATCCCATGTAGCGACTTTTGTCTCGGCACATCCCAACCTTGCGGCTAAGTGACTAGGCTTTTGACACCCCACAGAGACTAGTATCGGGACTCACGGACCTTAGGTTTCAAAAACTCTCAGGTTTCCCGAATATTCATAGCTTATAAAATAGATTAGTCAAAGTTCAAAAGCATATTTGAATTTAATCAAAAAGAAATCTATTTATTAATTTAAACTTAATAATAAATATTTATGCAATTGTAACCCTCGACTTTTTAGAAGGCTGCAACATCGGTTGTGAGCCGGCAAGAGGCAGCAAACTTTTATCAGTCTCGGATTTTTATTCTTACTATGGGCTTTCTTTAGAAGACTACCACATCGGTTGTGAGCCGGCAAGAAGTAGTAAACTTTTATCAGCCCACAGCTTTTATTATTATTATTATATTTTTATTATTCTATATATATATATATATTTATATAGAGAAGACTTTTTTTTAAAAAATTCAAGTATAAGTTTGAACTAAGACTAAATGTTTTGCTATATATTACATAAAAATTGTTGATTTAAGTTTAATCTCCAAAAACAGCACGTATATTGAAAAATTTTAAAAATTTTCAAAAATAAAATAAGTATTTTTGTCACAATTTTGACTTTCTTGCTGGGTAGAATAAGAGTAAATTCTGACTCGATCGAGCGTGTTGAGCTCTAGCTTGTTCCTTAACTTTTAGGCTAAGCGTTCGCGATTTTCGCGAAGAACGAAAAATGATAGAGTTAGGTATGAGTAGGATGATAAACAAGGATTTGTTGGAAATCTTAAGAGCTCATGTATGTATACTTGTTGCTCTTTTCTCCATTAAGCTCTTAAACGGCTTAATATACGTGCTGTTTTGGGATTAAACTTAATTCAACAATTTTTTATGTATTATATAGCAAAAAATGTTAGTCTTAGTTCAAATCTTATTTTGAATTTTTTTAAAAAAAGAAGTTTCTCTATATAAAGTAAATATAAAAAAAATTGATGATAAAATAATAAAACCAAAAAAAAATATAAATAATGAAAGGCTGGTGGGTTGATAAAGTTTACTACCTTTGCGCGCTCACAACCGATGTGGTAGTCTTCTAAAGAAAGCCCATAGTAAGAATAAAAATCCGAGACTGATAAAAGTTTGCTGCATCTTGCCGGCTCACAACCGATGTTGCAGCCTTCTAAAAGGTCGAGGGTTACAATTGCATAATGTCTAAATAATTAAGTGTGAATTAATAAATAGATTTCTTTTTGTTAAATTCAAATATGCTTTTGAACTTTGTCTATTTATTTTATAAAGCTATGGAATATCCGGGAAACCTGATGAGTTTTTTAAATCTACGGTCCGTGAGTTCCCTGTTAATAGTCTATGTGGGTGTCATAAAAGCCTGGTCAACTTAGCGAGGTTGGGATGTGGTCGAGACGAAGGTCGCTAATGAGATGATCCCGCCTTCAAAACTCATATTCTTTTTAGGTGGAAAGTTGGAAGAATAGTATGTTGCAAAACGTTGATCCATGGTTGAAATTCAAAATAGCACACTCACTTAAGATATAATAAATGTAGGGAGTGAAAAGTTCACAAGTTGCCAATATGAGTAGTGTTAGCATATTTTCTGATATTTAGCTGTGATTTCATTTTTAAGCCTTGGTTTGGTTAAAGTGTAAAGTCGGGTGGTTCGGGAACGATGAAGTTATCCTTTTTGGGGCATTCTCGGATCGAAAATGCATCTTGGTTCTATGATCCCTAAAATTAGGGAAATAACGAAAGTCGAAAATATTCTATGTGTATAATAAGTAAAATAATAATATAATAATAATGAAAAAAAAAAGATTTTTAAAATGGAATATTGGGTGTTTTATAACTTGTGTTTTCTTATTTTTCTCCACAAAAAATAAAGTATTTGGTACTTTTCAAAGGTTTGTTGGGGAAGTTTTTGAGGTAGTTGGTTAATAGAGCATTAAATATTGCGTGAAGACACGCAATCGCTTAGCTTGGGGAATTTTGATATGTGTGAAAACACATATCCGTTTTATATCAAAAAAAATGGCCGTAAAAAGACAAATTGTGCTTTTAGTGCTTGAATATTGCTTGTTGTTTTTCTTCTATGTTTGTGTAGGGTACGGATTCGGATATTGCAAAATCACAAGGGGAAAACGGTTAAGAACGGACAATCACGGACACGGGTAACAGATTGACGTTTTGTGTGCAAGAGCCGGGAGAATGCTATCAAAGATCAACAAAAGTCAACTTATGGTCAACAATGGTCAACCACAAAAAAACCCAAAAATTCTAAATCAGTCCCTCAAAGAAAATCAAATTGCAAAAATGGTCCCCTAAACCCTAACGGTGTTAACTCTTTTCATATAAAAGAGTTAACACCCGTTAACTTGTTACACCCACGCCCAAGCTGTTTACCCTTGCCAAAGTCCATATCCCATATACCGTGGCCTATTTCTTTTATAATTAACCCAAAGTCAAACACATTTTACCCGGGCGTCCTAAAGAAAAAAAAAAAGTAAAAAACCCTTTTTATTTTAGTTTTTTCAGCTGGGAATTAGTTAACCACTGTTCTCTGTCTTCCTCGTTTTAACTCGAGATCAAAAACCAAGGGTAAATGAAAATTGACTTACATGGCCATGTATGTCAAGTGATATAATTTATAAAAGACCACATTGGCAGAGTTTATACTCACCAAACGCTCCATTGGTGGGAACCACAAGGAGAATGCCACTGCGTTTATGAGGAAAACACACAAGGGATGCAAGATTTTACACTAAAAGGCTTGACAATAGGAAGCTCACAGGCCTCTATACACAGGATTGCCACGTTGGCAATCCGGTGATCAAAATCTATCAACGATGGAGATCGAGCATCCATATGATTGAAATGGAATGTATGGACGGATCAAGAGAGTGTTTATACTTACTTCTGGGGCCTAGAAGCATCCTTTTTCAGACAAACCGCCACTAACCCCCACTCCATAATTATCACGCCCCCGTCAGACACTCTTCCCCACGTCCACCCTAACAATCACCCACTGCGACAAAAGCCAAAAGCACCACTTCGTCGTCATGACCTCTCAACTCCAAGTACCGTCTCCACAAGCCTCGTCTGCTTCGCCCTAAGCACTCTAGTCCCGCTCAAATCACCTTTGTCCTAGTACGGAAGTCTCAACCTTCCGTGTCTACTCCATAAAATTATCAATCTAGACCCTGAGACTCTCCCAGAAACAGCTCTATCGCCTGCCTCCCCGCAGTGAGACCCAACCCCCACCCACACCAACACCCTACATCTTACTCAGATCTCTGTTCTCTACATACCACCGCGCCTGCAACCCTCCCCCAGCGTCTCAAGTAAACGACCCAAGCTTCCTCTCACCCCTCATCATAACGTCCCACATCTCACGCGTCAACCATACACAATATAGTAGATCTAACCCGATGTACAAGTCCCTACGCACAAAGCCTAGAGAGTCAGAACCCTCCTCTCCTACCACCTCAACTATAACGAACAACCTCTCAGCCACCTCCTCTAATCATCTCCACTATACACCTCCACCTCGCTCTCGCTCCACATCGCCGAATCCGTAGATACTGTCTCTGTCCTCACAGCTTCCCCCCCCCCAATGCTCAGAAACTCCCGTCATCCTCCTCCGTCGAGCCCACACTCCATCCTGTCTTAGCTATACATACCGCTCCCACCACGACCCTACCACACATCAAATAGCACCTACATACTCTGCCCCTCGCCCTCTCACTTAAGCTAGTAGCCGGCACTCTCGCTCCGACACTACGCATCAAAGGTCATCATCCGCACCTCTCTCAGTTACACATATAGAAGACACCAACTCATCTCCTCCACAACTACCCACATATATCTCTCAGAGTCCGCCGCACCACTACCAGTCAATGAAAACTCAATGTCGGTGCAGCTCACTAAATGGTTATATAAGCTCACCATCCTGCGTTCACATACGGAACCAACCGCGTCCCACCCCCACCCCCCCCCACCCAACCCCCACCAACCACACCCCACCCCGGCCCTCCCCACGACCACACCCAAACCCCCACCACGCCCCCCACCCCATACACCCACCAACCCACCCCACCCCCACGAAACACGCCGCTGTAAATACCATCTCTGAACGCCACATATGCTCCACCCCAAGATCCGTCGAGCTACTCTCCACTGACTAGTGTACTAAGCTATTATAAACTCACTCACTACACGCCGATCAAGTCACACTCACAAATACCCACCCTCCAACCACCCTCAGACAGCTCCTCGCTCCAGGTCGCAAAGCTCACCCACACACCCAGCGCTCGCACCATCTACATCCCCCCTCAACTGCACAACACCCCCTCCTCGCTCTCCAACCTTAACCACTCGGCATCCTTGTGCTGTGCAATCCGCCGCCACCCTGACTCCATTTCCACACCTATTGCCCTCTGCTCCATCACCATCCCGTTCAAACAGCAACCTCCCCCGCAATATTCGTACAGAGCTCCATAATCAACTAGAGACCTCGACAGACCTAAATTAAGTCCGACATTGCCCTCACTCCCCATATCGTCTTACTGTCGTCAGCACATCCCCCCCGCGAAATCCTACCTTCAAACTCGATCCCACACCAACTTATCAGCACGCCTCGCACCCCTTAAACAGTGTGACACCCTATCCCTAAGATCATCACCTCTGATATCCTCTGATCAGACCCCACCTCCACACTCCTCTAGATTCATACCTGTCCAAGCGAACCCGCACTCTATCCCGCACGCTCGTCCGCTCTCCCCCACTCATAAGAGAGATCATACCATAAGACCCTGACACTAAAACCAAAGTCTCCTGAGTAGACACATCCCTAACATACCATACAGACCCTATATGAGACCTCTAGCCCAAACTCCAAGCTCCCATGACTGTCGCACACTGCGCCACCGCTATCACCCCATGCAGAGATATGCCCCAATCCTTGTCCACTTTAGTCTGATCCCTCGTGTCTCCCATCACTCCCGCCGCTCTAAGATACCCTCCTGCGCAAGCCGCTCCTCTCACCCAACTAATCCAACGCCTAGTGCCAGATGTGACAACCGTTCCGCCCACGCCCACCCACCCCCCACCAACCAACGCGTAAACCACGTTAGCTCACCACCGCGAAAATAGATGGAAAGTACAGTGAGCTCGCAATCTCTACACATCCCAATCATACTGTAGAGCTCAGGGTTTAATATCGCCTAAACAAACCCCCCGCCCGTTTCCCTAGAGCCGTATATGAGAGCTCTACTAGGGACTCCGCTCGCGCTCCCCCGGCGCCCCCAAATACCCACACCCCACTCACCTCCCCTCACCCGCACAACTAATGCAATCAATCAGAGACCACCTCCACCTGAAGCTAGTTAATATAAACTGACAGTGTCACAGATCCACCTCTAGCTAGCGCCCCTGCACTATACACCACGTCCCACGCCCCCTGAGTTAGACCTACATCCGCAAGAGAGATACGCCTCCAGACCCGTCCCCATACACATAGACCCCTAGCACACCACCGTCCCGTCCTCACTACGAGTGACCGCACCCCCTCCGACGCTGATCTCACGCCCATGAGTTTATTAGCGTTAGTTAAGTTAGCCTCATATAGTACTTCGCAGCCACGTCTACCTAGCGCCCCGTCAGCCCTATAAGAGATCTCACGTGGAAGCTCTCTCAGTATGATAGATAAAGTAGATCCGCCTCGCCGACATCAATCAGAATCAATGAAAAGGCTCATTTAAGTCTCGCAGTCCCTGCAGAGATAACCCAGACTCTCCCCAGATTCACCTCAACTAACCACGGGTTCTCTCAGCACTTCTAAGTGAACAACACCCACGTGCCCCAGTCGAAAACCGCTACTCTGTGACCTTGTCTCCTCCACACCCAATCCCTCACGGCACCTACCCGCCAGAGAACCCTATCAGCTACAGACTTACCTGTGCTCTTCGACTATGCTGATCTCGTGGCTATTACCCATCTGTCCAAGAGAGCCTCGCGTCCCATCTATCCTCGCCTAACCCACCCATCAAGACCAAGAATATCCCACCATGCTTCACACTGCACAGACTCCCTAACCCAAACCCTTCATGATCTGCATACAACCAGCCGTGCCAGCCCCCCCACACCCTCCGTAACCCGGACAAGACGCCAACCTACGCGAATACGACCACTTAGCCACGACCGTCTTAGACCTACGATTTGGACACCCTCCCACTATCTCCACTCCCCCCTCACACTCACCAAGCTGAAACTCAGAGCACTTTTCGCGATCCGACAATCTGGGATCCTATCACTCCCGGAGCCAAGAGATATTCCAGTCCTTCATTAAAATCACAGCTACCGCCCCTCCTTGTCATCTCTATACATAACGAAACCCACCAGCAGGTCCTACTCCTTCCTAGACCCCCCTACAACTCCGCAGATTCCAAAACATTCTAGCTCCCGCCCCTCCACCCTGCAAACCACATTATCACTGAATAACATGTGATCTCATCCCTACAAAGCTCACCCTCACACTCATACTATCATCCAAAACCTCACCCTACACGCCTCTCGCCGACTGAATCAGACAAGGCTCCTCGTCACCTATAGCCACTATCGTGCTGCCCATCCATCCGCACTACTTCCAGACGCTATCCCCAATCACTTCTTAAAGCTGTCACCACCACCTTCGTGCCGCTACCTAATCTCGCTCTACTCCTTTGTATCTCTACAGACCTACAACTCCGCTAACCCCTATTTTCATTCCCTGCACGCCACCAACCGCCTTCATCGCGTCAACCCTACAAGACGCCACTCCCACTCCGCTGTCCAAACACCTAGAAGAGTAAGTCACTAGACTGCCAGAACCTCTCACACTAGACCTCCACGTGCTTGCACACGTGTTCGCACTCTCATCTAAATGCCTCCAAGCCCCGAACCTACCACCCCCCCTAACATCAGTCCGACGAAATAACACCAGCAATCCCAACCAGACGCTAGGGAGATCCCGCCGCCCCTCCCTATGGCGCTGCCTGATCTCCTCCACCCCATAGTCATAGAGAAGCTGCCACAACTCTATATTGTGCGAACCCACTCTACTTCTGTCCCATGAAGCCTTTCGCAGGACCCTCCAGAACCCCCCGAAATGAGATAAGAGAGAGACGCCCATCACCCCCCCAAAAACCACCCCACCCTTGACGCCTCACGCTGTTCACACTGTTGACCTTAACACGCCGTGAATCTCCGCTATGCGCCGCCACAGTCCCCAAACTCCCAGAAAAGACGCTCAGACATTCCACTCCCTCCGAGCGATATTAAACAGAGACTCGTGTCATCACATCTAGCATATCCTCGCCTGCCGCCTATTTCACGTCCTCTAGCGTCCACCCCTCATCCGCCATGTCATTAAGTACAAAATAGAGACACACTTACCCTAAAATCTGAGACCCTACCCGCCCCCACCCCCCCATCTTACCAACCCCCAGAGACGTGCATAGCCTCTACGCCCCAGAGATCATTCATCCCTCATCATAGCTCGCCTTGCTCTGTACAGAACTCAACCCCTCCTCTCTTTCTGCCGATCCGGCCCGCATCGTTTACTAGTCCCCTACTTAATCAGCTCGCACCCCGATTATACATGTCCACTACCAAACAAGCTGAGCAACTAATTACCTATCGTCTAGGAGAGATAGATAGAATCAACCATCTAACGCCGCCGCCCAAGTCTTCTAACACCCCGCCCCACCATCCACGTTCATACTACACGCATCACTGACACTCCTCACCTGACCACACATCTCAAGCCGTCCCTCCCCCCCCCCGCCACCCCAGTCTAGAGTGATGCAGATCGCCCCCCTTCGACACGACCCCCGCCAGCACATCTTCTCCCAATACCCATACCCAGACTCACCCAAGACCCGTTTCTCCCATCTCCCTGCCCAGACCCACAATCACAGATCCCAGCCACACGATCCCCCTATCTCTCCTCTCACACACTTCCACTATCGGCCAGCCAAGTCGCTTTAATGCGCATACCCCAATCCCGCACCCACAACCACACCCTCATAACTCCATATCCCGCTCCGCCTTACCATCTACAAACAAAGCATATAGATATTATACACATCAATCGACTCTAGAACCATCACGTCATCCCTCTAGAACCTCCCCCACAACACCAACCATCCTTCCAACACTGATACAAGCCATTTTAACTATCTCCAACACCCCTAACTCTACACCACCGCACAGTCACAGACAGGCCAGACCTATAAAACTAGACCCACTGACCAGAAAGAGCTTTCACTCACGCTACCCTTAACAACAATTAAGTCCAAAATCCCCAAACGCCAAACTAAGCCCTGTAAGAACCTCACACCTTCTATACTATCTGTCCAATAGAAGACCTGAACACAACTGTATACCCACATATCCTCCGTATCCCATCTCACTCAACCGCAGAACCTCTAAACAACATCTATACACGAATAATACAGTCCACCGATTCGCATACTACGCTATCACTATCCTAACACACAAGTAACCCGCCTCATCTCTATTTCAGTCCATTAGTGATAAACTCCCCCCCACACAAACTGCCACCACAGCATAGAGGCAGACTTTGTCGCCCGTATCTCCTCAGTCGCTAAATAGCTCATATACATCTACACCATCTCAGCAAGCAAAATCATACCAAGAAACCATCCCCTAAATTGATACTCTCCCAGTAATATACAGATCCTACTCCTCGATCCACAAATAGAGAAGACCCCCACTGCCCCTCACCACCGCGGAATAAGACACTATCCACACCTTATATCATAACCTCGCCCGAGTACCACTTCCTTCTGCACCATCAATATAAATTTGGATAACACTACTAACCAGTACCCCCCCGACCAGCCTAGCCTCCCACCTGCACAGATAACCACCCTCGTACTCCCCTTCGCGCCACCTCTATAAGACGCTGACACTCCATACCTCCCCAGCCCCTATACTCGACCGATCGTTGAGATGACTCCAGTCTTGCGCCTCGTAGCTCGCCACTCACACAACTCGCCACTCCACACCCATGAGATACCGCCTCGTTACTCTAAATAAAGTGAGTGATACCAACCCAACAGACGAATCTGTTAATCTCAGCTACCAGATCTCCGCGCATCATCATATACCATGCGACCCCACTGCCTATCCCATCCCTTATCAGACCCAAGAATCCATCAGCCATAATCCAAATCGTCCTATCCTACCACTACTATCCCCTACAACTCCGCTCTCCCGCTCCACCCTCCACCCAGTACATATAAATCAACATACCATAATACCACAGATCCCACATCTCCACATATACCAATCTATGAAAACCGCTCCATCCCCAAATACTCGCCCACGCTCACAAAATGCACCACGTATTCCAGAAGTTCCAATAGTACCCCATGACACACCAGTCCCCTTCACAGAGAGAAGAGAGCTACCTCGCTCGCTAAACACACATCCTAAAATCGACCACCGATACTCCCCCACCAACAGAAATACCAGCCTCTCAACCCAAAACCAATTCACTAACCACCTGCCTCGGAATTATACGCCGACAAATATCTCTCCGCACCATCTACTCTGCCATACAGAACTCTCACGTATCTGGCATCACCCTCCACTCTCCACCTGAACCTGCACATCCATCCCACTACCTGTACACCACTAAGTCAGATCTTCTCAATGTCAAAACAACGTACAGCACCCTATCGCCTCCTACCCATCACCTAAATAGATAGCTAATCTTCCCACCCTAATAACATCTAACCACACAGTCTTTAATAAGCTCCCTCTCTACCTCACCTCTCGCAAAACCAACCCACCTAACACAAGAACCACTAAGCACATAAATCATTTCCGTCCCAACTAATAGCTCAATAGCTCAAGAGATATCTTCCTAATTCCCTCGTAATACCTCGCCCATCAACTCTATCCCCGCACCCTCAACCTCACTTAAGTTCTGAGTAAGTTAGCCTCCAATACCACAAGAACTCTCCAGACCTAATCCCCCACTAACCCAGAATAGACCTACACTCCCCACACAAAAGTGCCCCACTGTCCTCGCCGCACCAGTCCTCTCCCCAATACTAAGACAAAACATCACTGATTTTAACCACCCAAGAATCTGAAAACTACGCATACAAAAGCCACACCACACACAAGATCACCCTACCCCAACTCCTGACCCGACTCCAAAATCCAAAGACCCTCCGCTCATAAATCTCACCTCTCTCGCGAAATAGAATATCCTCAGCCACCTACTAATACGTCCTCAACGCGCATCATCCTACCTTCCCCGTGCATATTCCTCTTCACAACTAATCCCTTCAACTCCATAGAACACCTGATCTCGCTGCCAGCATCATCCAATCATCTTCACTCAATCCACGCCCCCACTCCCTACATCAGCCACCTGGCTCACATCACTACATCTTAGAGTAATCATATATATACCACCCGCCCACGTCCCCAACCCCTACCCTCCCTCATATCCCGCATAATAGCGCCCATCCCCCCTCCCTGTCCCCCCAACTGCTAACCTTATATTCCTCTCACCTCTGAGTCGTCTCCCTTACTACCTAGAGACTTATTGCTCTCGATCACCCCGACCATCTCTTCGCCGGCTATCATCAATAATCCCCCTGAGCACCTCTGAGATCTGTCACTTCCACCCTCTTCTCAAGCTAAAAAACCCACGATGTGAGTACACTTGTCATTATAAAAAGACACCCCCGCCCGCACTACGAGAGACACTCCGAACCTCGCCGTCATAGCCCACCCCCAAGATCCTACTCGCAGAGACACCCTCCCTCACTCGTCTGCTAAGCCTCAACTACAAACCCTCACTCACACAGCCAATCTACTCTCCCCCGCGCATTCTCTGCCCATACATCTACTGTACATCCCTCCCGGAACAACACTCACGGCTCAAGTGGACACTGTAACACAAAACTGCACTTCGCATCTCCATAACCCTCACACCACTGGCCACGTCCTTCCAACCTCAGGCCCCGCCACCGGCCACGCATTGTATCATATCAAGAATCTCCTCCATGTTCTCTTCACTGTCACTATCCCTAGGCACCCACTCACTGCACTGTAGTCCACCACAGAGCCCCCAACACGCGGAGCGCTCCTCTCTCACACTCCCCGATCTCAAACCACCGCGTCCACACTCACCAACTTCCATCCACGCCCCCGTCCCCTCTCGTCTCCCCACATCCACAAGAATCTACACACCTCCCACTCGGACCTGCTCTCCGTGTGCTATATAGATCTGAAAATAGAGAAACAGATCTAGAAGTCGACAGAGCCACAGACTCCATAGACTAGGCTGTCTTCTGTGAGATGCTGCATACCCTAAGCACCGACAATAGCCCTCCATCCCATTCCAGCCCACATCTCTAGACGCAGATATCACACCCATGCAGCCTGCTCCCTCGCGCTCCTCAATCAGCCCACTCTGCACAATGCACACCAAAAAGCCTTAGACCACAACCCATCGACCGAGTCCCACCACACAACAACACCCACCCCTCCCACCACTCCACCAAAGACCCCTCAACCACATCATACACCTCCCTCACCCCTCCGTCCTCAGACCCACATACGCACGCCTCAGTCAGCTATGCCCCTAAGAACCCATCCAGAAACCTCCCGCCCCTACGCCCAACTGCTACCCTTACCTCCCCCTATCAGCCCATCTACCAGAACTATCCCTCCCATCACTACTTGCTAGCTACAACACTAAGAAAAAATAATCGAACATTGATACATAATATAGTTAAATAGATCAGATGTGATCGATCCACTGAGTAGATCACGCCCATCTCTCCGTCACTCTCACTCACCACCAACATACCCCTGCCTAACCACTCAATCACATACTCAACAGTACGCACCATAACCCTCCTCCTTAAAGGAGAAGACCTCACAAGCGTTCCACTCTCCTCTTATACTCTCTACCGTAACACTTCTCTGCACTCTCGCCATATATATAATATATCTGAAGACACCCTCACACCCCATCACCACACACCACGGCTACCCTCGACAAGTACTCGGCCCTACCTGTGTCGCGTGTCTTCGCGCACATAACGCCCAGAAAGAACGCCTATCTATCATAGTGACTAACACCAGGAAGACGAATAGAGCACTACTCTCGCAGAACCACCATACGCCTCGTCAGTCAGGTAATACACTAGTCCTCTTGAGCATATACCACCCTGGCAGCCCCCATCTACTACTCTCACGCCCATCTTCCCAAGACCCTCACACGCCTCAGGCTACACACACCCCTGCCCTAGTCACACATCAGTCCGCCCCCCTCTAAGAGAGAGGCTCTTCCAGCACCATTTTGACACTACTCCACTCAGCGCCAACCCCCCCACCCAACTTCCGACCCACCTCACCCCGCGCCCAACCCGAGCACCACAACTCGCCTCGTCGCTTCACCCCCCCGAACTTCTGCTCGCGACCCACCTCCTTGTGCTTCACACCTGCCCTCTTACATATACACACCGACGATAGTGACTGGCACCTAGATGACAGTCCCTACTAACCCCATAGTCACCTAGTACACGCTATCGCCTTCCCCGTGTGTCACAAAGAGAGCACTGTGTGGATCTTCTAACCCCTCGAAAAAGGACTAGGCTCTCAAGTCAGCCACGCCCTCTGAGACTGCCCGCCCGGCCTCTTACACTAACAATACGGGATGTAAGATGCTTGGCAGCGCACGCCGACGTCAAACCCGACAAAACCTTGCATACCACAGCAGTGTCTCTATCCTACCATCAACTCCCACCTCCGCCTAACAGAATCAGAACATCGCCGCCGCCACATCTCGAGTTCCCGCCTGTGCCAACACTACACCGTTCCCACGCATCTGTACTCAACCATCACCTCTCCTACACCAACGTTGCTGTAGAGAAGCTCACGCTGCCAGCAGTGTCATCACATCCACCAACAAGTAGCGCAAGACAATGATAAACTATGTCCCCCCAACAACCCCCCACTCCACCAAACCGCCGCCATCTCCCACTCACTATATCGCCCAACCTTACCCATCCGCCGTCGACCATACACTCCCATCCCTAGAACAGATCCTCACACACTCTAACGCCTCTGCTCTCTCTCGGGTCGCCTCGCCCGCTCCGAATCCCCTAACCGCCCCTCCAGTTCTTCCTCGGTGCACCCCGCCCCACAACTGCAGCACACACGCGCGTTACCCTACCGTCCCCCGTGCCTCATTGGTCCTTTGGGTTATTTATAAAAGAAATAGGCCACGGGTTATGGATTTGGACTTGGCAAGGGTAACAGGCTTGGGCTTGGTGTAACAAGTTAACGGGTGTTAACTCTTTTATATGAAAAGAGTTAACACCGTTAGGGTTTAGGGGACCATTTTTGCAATTTGATTTTCTTTGAGGGACTGATTTAGAAATTTTGGGTTTTTTTGTGGTTGACCATTGTTGACCATAAGTTGACTTTTGTTGATCTTTGATAGCATTCTCCCGGCTCTTGCACACTCAATTCTGTTCCCGTGTCCGTGATTGTCCGGTTTTAACCGTTTTCTTGAGATTTTTGCAATATCCGTACCCACACAATCATAGAGACAAAACAAGCAATATTCAAGCATTTAAAGCACAATTTTGTCTTTTTAAGGCCATTTTTGATATAAAACGGATATGTGTTTTCACACATATCAAAATTCCCCAAACTAAGCGATTGGTGTCACTGTCACGCATTATTATATGCTCTAATACACCAAATAACTCAAAAACTTCCCCAACTAATCCTTTGAACAAAGTCAACATAAGACTTGTGTGGAGCAAAATTAGGAATTCTCAAGTTATATAATAAGCCGTTTTTCTCACAATTTGAATTTAGTTTTCTCCTCCTAGATCCGTATCTATTTTTTTTTTTTTTTTTATACGTTTGAATATTTTACGTCCTTGCGTTATTTCCTTAGAATAGTTAGGGATCATAGAACAAGATGCATTTCGATCCGGGGAATGCCCCATAAAAAGGATAATATTACATCGCATTCTCCCGGACTTTTCACTTAATCCAAACCATGCTTAAAAATTGAAATACAGCTAAATATCAGAAAAGGATGCTAACACTACTCATATTTCAATTGTGAACTTTTATCACTCCTGACATTTATTTTATCTTACTCGTAGACAGCTGCTTACTTTTTGGAATTTAAACACATGGACTCAACGTTGCCTTGCCACATTACTATGCTTCACGTTCACCACCTAAGAATAATGAGTTTGTAGGGGGGGATCATCTACTCTGTAGCGACTTCGTCTCGACACATCCCAACCTTGCGGCTAAGTGACCAGGCTTTTGGACACCCCACATAGGTTCAGTATCGGGACTTCACGGTTAGGTTTAAACTCTCACGGTTCTCCGGATTATTCATGCTTATAAAATAGAATATGTCTAAGTTCAAATAGCACTATTTGAATTTAACAAAAAGAAATTATGTATTTATTTTAATTATTTTTTAAAACATAAACATTATAACAAATTTGTAAAACCCTCGACCTTTTTGAAGGTGCATCAAGCGGTTGTGAGCCGGCAAGATGCAACAAACTTTTATCTGTCTCGGTTTCTTATTCTTACTTATGGGTTTTCTTTAGATGACTTACCACTACGGTATGTGAGCCGGCAAAAGGTAGTAAACTTTATCAGGCCCATGCTTTTTTTTTTTTATTTTTTTTTTTATTTTATATCATTTTTTTATTATATTTCTTTATATAGGGGAAGACTTCTTTTTAAAAAAAATTCAAGTATAAATGTGAACTAAGATAAAATTTTTGCTTTATATTACATAAAAAATTGTTGATTTACGTTTAATCTCCAAAACCAGCACGTATATTGCACATCCGGCTTAAGTGCTTACTAGGGAGAAAGTGCAACTCCACGTTACATACTTCGCAGTCTTAAAGATTTCCATCTAATCCTTGTTTCATGCATACTACTCATACCTTAATTATCCTTTTAATAATCGTTCTTCGCTGAAAAATCGCGAACGCTAGCCTAAAATGTTAAGGATCAAGACTAGAGCTCAACACGCTCTGATAGCGAGTCAGGAATTTACTTTACTATTCTAACCTCCAGCAAGAAGTCTAAATTGTGACGAATTACTTATTTTATTTTGAAAGTTTTTAAAATTTTCAATATAGTGCCTGTCTTTTGGAGATTAAATTTAAATCAACATTTTTATGTAATGATATAGCATAAAACATTTAGTCTTAGTATCATTTCTTATTCTAGGATATTTTTTAAAAACAAAGTCCTTCTCTATCACTGCATTACAATATACTATATCCATATATAGAATTTAAACTAAATTAATAATAATCAATTAAAGCTGTAGGGCTGATATAATAGTTTATACTTTTGCCGGTCACAAACGATGTGGTAGTCTTCTAAAGAAAGCCCTTAGTAGAATAAATAATTCGAGACTGATAAAAGTTTTTGCTGCCTCCTTGCGGTCACAAACCGATGTATGCAGCTCTTCTGAAAAAGTCGAGGGTGGGTAATTGCATAAATTATTTATTTTTAAGTTTAAATTAATAAATAGATTCTCTTTTGATTAAATTCATATATGATTTTTGAAACTTTTGACCTAATCTATTTTCACTAAGCTATGACCTACGTTTCGCGGCATAAACCTTATGAAGAGTTCTCTTGAAACTAAGGTCCGTGAGTTTTTTCACGATACCTAGTCTTGGGGGTGTCACAAAAGCATAGTCCATTAGCCGCCAAGTGTTGGGTATGTGCCGAGACAAAAGTCGCCTACATGGCACGATGATCTCGCCTCTGTCCTAATATCTCTACCACAGTCTCCCTTCCCTCCACCTTCGCCCCCCGCGCCTGGCCTCCCCTCCCCCGCCGTCTAATACCCCTAAACCCAGCCTTACTACGTCAATTTCTCGCCCATCCAAACTACCCTGTCCCTAATCGACATGGCCTCCCTTCGACCAACACCACATTCATAGATAGACCTCCTCAGCCCACAAACCCCCCCTACTACTCATTAAGCATTCCCTCATGTCTCCGCTCCAACCACTGATCAACCCCAAGCGCCCGCGAAATACACTACTCATAGTCATCAAACCTACACACAAGCTCACCCACCCCACCTCAGAAAACATAACTCACTGCAATACGCTAGAGCTCGACTACTCACCGTATCCCCACACTGTAGACTCGTCACTCATCGGCCCCCCATTCCTCTGTAGCAATAAGTCCAGATAGATATATCCATTCCCGTTCCGTCGCCAGAAATACAAGGCATGAAGACGTCCAATGGAAGCAATCGAATAACCAATACGTCACACCCCCCACCCCCCCTCCTCAACAAGGACCGGAACGCGCCGCCACTACCAGACCGCCAAGACTTCCGACACTGAGAACAACTAGTCTAGTCCTCATTATAAGCCCACGCAGTCCCAAGCGCCCACGCCCGCATACCCGAGCACCCCATCCCCTTCCCCCCTCACCCGGCCGTCTCGCCCTATGATCACTCCGCGCACATCCCTCCCCCCCCCTGCCTCATGACACCCCCCCCAGACGTCGCTTCCTCCCCCCAAACCACCCCAGACCCATTACCCAGTTCCCACCCTCGACACACTACCATATCTAACTTCAGACTCAACCAGCACTCACGCCAACATATACTCTACTCATAGCTATAGAACCCATCCTCGACGCTCAGTGAGTATCCCCTCCCACGTACCCACCTAAGCACTCCCGCTCCCGCAGATCTACAACGGCGCCGCACTACCCCCACCAACCAAAATAGGGTGTTTCTGTGTTTTATAACTTGTGATTTCTTAACTATCTCCACAAAAAACTTTGCTACTTTTCAAAGATTTAGTTTGGGGAATTTTTGAGGTATTTGGTTTTAAAGCATATAATATTGCGTGAGGACACGCAATCGCTTAGTTTGGGGAATTTTGTATATTGCTTGTTTTGTCTTTGTGATTGTGTAGGTATGGATAATGCAAATATCACAAGAAAACGGTCAAAACCGGACAAACAAGGACACGGGAACGGATAAAGTGTACAAGAGCCGGAAGAATGCTTTCAAGGTCAACCAAGGTCAACCAAAGTCAACCATTGGTCAACATTGGTCAACTACAAGAAGATAAAAACCCTCAAATTACCCAAATGAACCCCTTGAAATAAACCAAATTGAAAAAATGGTCCCTAAGCCCTAACAGTGTTAACTCTTTATTAATATATAAGAGTTTAAGCACTCGTTATCTTCTTTATATTAACCTAAAAACAAAAACCAAAGCCCAAAATCCAATATCCGAGACAAAGTCAAAGAGTTTAAAAAGGCCGGGTCAAAAGAAATCAAAAGCATCCTTATAAGTAAAAAAGGGGGCGCGAAATGTTGTTGTTACTGTTTATCTTCTTCTTCATTTTACCACGAGCTTAAAACAAAGGGTTAATTGCAATTGGCAGTGTGGCTCTCTAATTCAAGTAATAAGGAATGACATGGCAGAGTTTGACATCATCCAAGGTCCTCATTGGTTGAAACCCAAAAGGTCTGACACGCGGGCATGGAAAGAATCACACGCGGGGAATTGGATTTTTAACACTTAGTGAGTGTAAAAGAAGTACAAATGAGCCTAAACACAGAATGCACGTTGGAAATCGTGTGCTCACTCTATTAATCCAACGGACAAAAGGTTGTGTTTAATGATTGGTCTTGATTGAAGGGTCGAGATGAGGGGAACGTATAACAAACTTGAGGACCTAGATGAATCCTTAAAGGGCTATAAAGTACACAGCTCACGCTTCACACACCTCATCTTTTTTTTCAGTTTCTTTTTAGTTTTTAGTGGCTTAAGTAATTTTTCATTTAAATGTAATTTGCTATTAAGCTTTTGTAATTTCAATTTCAAAGTTTTGTAACTCATTTATTAGTTAATGAAATCAAAGTTTACTTTTACATAATCTGTTTTTTTTTACTTAAAAGCTTTTAAAATTCCAACTGCTTTTTGCTAACTGTTTCCAATGCTTCTTATAAGCTCCATTAGCACTTTGAGTCTCTAGTCTCAAAAATTTGAGCTCATAATTAGATTAATCTATTTAACATCAAAAATCAGTTAATTACCTATGCTATTGGATCTGAAGCTTATGGATGATAAGGCTAACTGAAGAGCTTATGGGACTTTACTAGCTTATCCTTGTATAAGCTAGACCCCTGTGAATAGCTACTTGTGCATACTAAGCCCTTTGTTTAGCTAAGGCCTTTGTTAAGTTTTCACAAGTTCTTTACTGTCTTTTAATTTTCTAGGTTTAGGAATTGCTTAATCTGCTTATTTTGTGCTAAATTTGTTTTATATGCGTATTGAAACTGATTTGTCATCTGTTTTAGATTTTGAGTGTAGATCTTAGTTTTTCATAATTTGTCTTAAAAATCTATAAAATCCAAAAATAAGTAGCATAGTTGGTAGCCTAATGATTCTGGCTTATTTGATTGTTGTTAAATGTTCATAAGGTCTGTCATAAGCTGTTTGATATCTGGTAGATAAGTGTTGTTCATTGATTTTAAATTTTTAAGGCTTAAATATTGATTCTTGAAAAATAAAGGGTGTTTGGCACATGTGTTAAAATGGGTAAGTTTTGGTTTCATGTAGGGTTAGGTCATTGATACTTATTTCATAAGCAGAGTTTAGTAATTTTAGTCAAGTAAATTTGGATTTTAAGGTTTATATTTCAAGAATTAAGATTATAGGATTGATATATTGAGGATGTGGTCATGAGCTCTAAGTTCTTAGGCTTTAATAGCTTGATTCTCTTCTAAGCTGCTTTTGTTGCTATAAATGATCTTTTCCTAGTGTGTTAATGGCATTGGAAACATAGCTTAAGGACTGCACCATTTAAAATTGAGTGTTGGATCTAGTTCCTGTCAATTGCATCAGCAGTTTTAAAACAAAAACAGCTGTATCAATCTTAGTTTTCATTAAGTATAAAGTGTTTTTAGATATTTGAGTTTCATTGCACTAGTAGTTTATAGGATAAAACAATCAGCACTCGCATACATAATCACATCCACCAAAAAATATCCTAAAAGTAGAGTCTCAAACTCACAAAAGAACCCACAACTCCCACCTCAAAGACTAATTGCTTAATAAAAAGTTCATTTGCTTATCTGAATTAGGACTGCAATTCTGTCTTTTTTCCTTTTCATAAAAACTCTAAAAAACCAAAAATATAGTAGTCTGTCTACATGTTGTTTTCAAAAAGTTTTTTCATTAAGCTCTTGTAGTTCAAAATAGTTTTAAAAAGCATTTTCAAATAGTTAGTAGTATAAGCTTTCAGTAAGTGCAAGCCATTTTGTCTTAAGTCCTTATTTGCTAGTTTAAATTTAAGCTCAAAAGTTGCTAGTTAACTGTTTGGTTTACAGATTTATTTTAAGTGCTTAATCTGCTTATTTCCTTTCCTTTAGCTTATTTTCTTGTTTAAACTAGCATATTAGGTTTACTATAGTTTACTTATAGTTTGCTTTCCTAGCTTTTAGCTTATTGTCAGTTTTTTTAATTTGTCAATTTTAGATAAAAAGCCAAAAAGTAAAAAAAAATAGTTTTAAGAGTTTTTTTCTGTCTTTTAAGCCATTTTTCAGCTTATTTCTTGAGTTTCAATAATAGCAGCTTTTATTAAAATTACTTATTTTTATCTTTTCTACAACTTTGTTTTTAACTTTTTCAAAAAAAAAAAAAAGAAGCCAAGCCTGGGACTCGAACCTACGACCTTACCCTTAAACACACACGCACTTAACCAGTTTGCTACATTAGCTCATCCATTAGTCTTTTGCATTATCTTTCTTTTATATACATTTTGAGCATTTTAGTTTAATAAGATGTTTAGGCTTATTACACAGCTTATTCGATAAGCTGTGTCTACAAGCTTATTTTTCCTAGATTCCTTTTAGTTCAAGCTATTTTCTATAATTTTTTCAGAATTTTTATAATTAGTTTAGTATTTTTAAACATTTATTTTTATTAAAAACTTTAAAAAATCATAAAAAATAAAAAAATCATCAAAAAAATATAATTATTTTTTAGAAAAATTTCTTTTATCATATAGTTTCTAGGAAAATTAGTTTTGCTTCCGTAGGGTTTAATTTGTAAAATTTCAATTTTTAAAGAACGGGGTTCGTTTCCGTTCTCGTTTTTTTTTGTATTTTTAAGCTCAATTCAACTCCGTTTTTGTTCTAGTTTTCTTTAAACTTACTTTTTAGTCAATTAGAGTCTATTAAAAGTGAAAAATTCATTTTAGGTTTAATTTTGGAAATTTAGGGTTTTTAATCACCATTTAGGGTTCCCGTTTTGCGTTTTTAGTTAAAGTTTAATTTCCCGTTATTAAAGTTAGGTTTAATTGTCCTTTAATTTGCTCACTTTTAGGATTTTAGAAAACAAATCATCTTTGAACCAATTCAAATCATTGTCCAAACAACAAACGTGGTCTCAATTTCATAAATCTTCGAGGAATACGACCCGGTAATCACTTACCGGTAAATATACGTATTATTATATATAATTGTGAGAATTTTCCTTTCTTCCTTTGTCCTCAAGGGTAGTTTGGTAATTTTCTATACTTATATCATTATACGTGTATATAATTGATAACGATCAATTCTCCCCTAAAAATGATGCTTAAAACGTCAACAAATATGTTGGTAAGAGTCATAGGTTTTAGACACACAATTATACTCGTTTCACTGTGATTAACAAAACAAGGTAGGACAATAATGAACTATCATGATCCTATTCTAGCATGCAACAAAAATCAAATCAACACATTCACACACTTGGTAGGCGTACCCATCCGATCCCATGGTACCATAACCAACACTGAGTAGGCGTACTCATCCGATCCCAAATCGATACCATAAGTATCACTGAGTAGGCGTACTCATCCAATCCCAATCAATATCACAATCACACTGAGTAGGCGTACTCATCCGATCCTAATCAATATCACAATCACACTGAGTAGGCGTAATCATCCGATCCCATTCAATACCAACATGTAACACATAGTCATATAATAGTCATGTAATGTCCATATGCAATTAAAACACATAATCACAGCAATGAAACATTTTAAAACATTTTCATCATTTCCATCCTAATAAAAACAGAAAAATGGGACTATAAAACTCACCTGATGCACAACTACTTCACATGTTCCTCACAATCAACTAAACACAAATAAAACACATGTTATACGCGATTAGGCTAAATTCCCAAGATAATGTAACAATCAATTGATGGACTACTATGTCTATATTATGATTATAAACCCCTTTACCACACTTCTCATACCTTACTTATATCCTAATACCCTTAATCCATTTATTCGAGTTTTCCAGCTTTTTAGCAAAATTTTGTAGTCACTTCATGACTACAAATAAAATACTAAATCATCAAATTGCCTTTCCCTACTGCATTTCCTACCTTCCCAATGGATTATAAACTACTGTGATTCTTTAGAAAAAATGATATTGAGCCTAACTATTTTATAAAAATTCAACATCATAAAGTGTCCAGAATTTGACCTGATTTGACTATCAAAAAGTTTAGCTTGATCAGACCCATTTAAACACTTAGGAAACTCTATAAAAATTTTAGAAAATCATAAACATCATGAACTTACTACTGTAGCAATCCCATCAATTAAAAAGACGTATTGATATGATTTTTGACCTCACAAACACAACCTAGAATCTGCCCCCAAAAACTCAGATTTGACAACGAATCTTGTAAAATTATTTTGACTGACTTTCACTCACTTTTAATTCATGAAACCACTTGGGTTGAAAAATAGACTCTTTGTAGTTAATTTTAGGCTCAAGAAAATCAATAAAAGCTATCCGTATGATCGAGTTATTGCTCTCGCAAGATGGCCTAAAATTATGCCCAGATTTCAATTATGAATTTATTATAATTAAACCTAATTAAAGATACCCAAACCTTAATTATTATATCCAAATCAATATTTAATGATCATAACATCATAATTACACTATTTTTACAAAATCCTAATCCATCAATTTATTTGTTACATATTTAATACAATAATTAAAACATAGATTTGATTACTAGAATAAAGATTTGACAAAAATTAAGATTTGGAAAAATGATCAAACCTTGCTCTTGAAAGCATGGCTGCTAGGGTTTTATGAAGGGCTCGACACATATAAAAAAGATGGGAATACAGTTTTATTTTTATATAAATACTGATTTGAGTTACACTTGGACTTGGGCTCTCCCCTTCCTTTTTCTCTTGTTAAACCGATCCAACAAACACCCCTTTTAAATAATATATATTTTTTATAAATTCTTTATAAAAATTCGTCCATTTATTATTTATATAAAAAATATATTTTTTTATTTTTTTTTTCTTTTACACTTCTACAAAACTATTTATTACATATTTACTTTAAACTCTTAAATAAATACAAAATTTAAATTAAAAACACTTATACTACTTATTAAATTTTTCCCAAGCTATATTTATTTATTACAACCTAATTAAATTATAAAACCTTAATATACTAAATAATCTCAACCCGAGATTAACGATTCACACTCAAATACGATAAATTCTCGTATGCTAAAATACTTAAATGTACTAATGCTCAAATGCACTAACATTCCTAAAATCATTATCATATACGAAATAGAATGACCGAATCATCTATTTCTAAACTCACAAGCACATAGCATTTCACACATATCATATCACATAAAACACCAAATCGACTTAACCACATAATTTAAAACACATAAAGCTAGTTAAGTTAACACTAACGGTTAAACTAACTTGGCTAAATTATGGTTGTCACAAAGAATGTCACTGTCTTGCATGTGGTGGAGTTGAAATTCAAAATAAAGGTGAAAGATGCTTCCAAGATTAATTTGGTGTGAGTGTGTGCGTGCATTTGGAGTAGGGGGGGGGGGGGTTACACGAAATTTTTGACTTAAAAACACGAGACGTACGATAACTAGGGTTTACATGCAAAGGTGGTAAGTTTCCAGGGTTCTGTTTGACCAAAAATGCTAAAAACGCGAAACGCACACGAATAACGTAAAAATTGCAAACGGAAGTGTACGTAAACTACGTAACACTAATAAATGATTAAATTAAGAATAATACGAGTAAACTAAACTTAGTCCGGCGTCGGAATGCTTCCGATAACGATTTTTAGTTTTTACGCGGGACAACTTCCCGGATTATTTCCAAATTAACACGTAACTTATAAAATTTAAAATTATTGTTCGGAATAGATTAAAATATTGACCTGAAATTGACGGGGTGTGACTGAACATATAGGAAGCAAAGTCCAAGCTTCTTAAAGCGGCAAAACTTCTTGCTCACATAGGTGGTCCTTTTAGTCTTGCACCTGCATTTGTAATTTTTCAAAAGAACCATTAAGAAGATATTCTTCAACCTAACAATCACTTGCAGGTCTGAACACATACCTCGAGAAGATAAACACACGTGTTCCAATCTCTAACTATGAGCTTTCCATATTGAATTCAGCTTCTAACATTGTATTAGAAGGGAATTGGGTATCTCATAGGTAGTAGATCTAGATGGACTTTAATCCCATCCCTATCACTGACTTAATCACTAAGTCCCTAGCTAACCCCTTCGTTAAGTGGTCAGCTAAATTATGTTGTGACCGAATAAACTCAATAGATATCACACCATTCATGATTAGCTCCCTAATCATACTATGTCTAACACCTAAGTGTCTAGACTTGCCATTATATATTTGACTATAAGCTTTAGCCAATGTGGCAGCACTATCACAATGGATAGAAATCGGTGCTATTAGTTTTAGCCATATTGGAATCTTATGTATCAAGTTTCTTATCTATTCTGCTTCTTTACCAGCAACAGCCAATGCTACAAACTCATATTCTATAGTAGAACCAGTTATGCATGTTGCTTCTTGGAAGCCCATGAAATGGCACCTCCCTCAAGCAGGAACACCCATCCACTAGTAAAAGATGAATCTTCAACATGCTTTATTCAGTTAGCATCTGAATAACCTTCTAACACCGAAGGATATTCAACATATGATAAACTATAATTCATTGTAACACCCATATTCCGTCGAGGTATTATTTTATGTTATAAATAATAGTATTTAATTGCTTAGAATATGATCTATATGAAATGGTAAAGTTATAAACTATAAATAAATAAATGTGAAGTCATTTAAAGATATGTGCCAAACATAGGAAAAATAAGACTTGAAGGGCCAATTCTGCCAATAAGGCAAATCTCATTAATTAAATAATGGAAGTTAGGAAATATCAGGCAAATTCTAGAATTGGTGAGAGAGTGTGTGTGTTGTTCTTGTGTCGACATCAACCAAGAGAAAAGAGGAGAAAGCAAGAATTTAATCAATTAGCAAATTAATCAAGAAGAAAGGATTATCAAGTTAATAGGAGCTCTCAATTTCCATCATTATATCAAGTAAGTAAATAATTAATCCAAAAATTAAGGTTTATATTATGAAATTAGGTATAATGGGTTGTGGTTATTAATTCAAGATCCTAAACCCTAATTAGTTGTTATTAGGGTTGAAATTCCTAAATAGGAAGCTAAGGAGGATCAAGCTTTGATTTCAAGTAGGAGATTAGAGGCATAATTAAGGTAAGTATATTGACTAGACTAGCTAATGTTATCATAATGCCAATTTTATTAAGTTATGATATATTTTGATGTAAAGTTCAAGGAGTTTATGAATGTAATGTAACTTGGATCCAATGCTAGTAATTTTTAATGTTACCATAATTATATGCTTATGAAAGGTATGTTTTATTGTGTTGAATGTACTCCTTGTATGTTATAGCTAGTTAATTACTAGTTATAATTGATAATGTAGTCTAGGTCATATACTTACTAAGCGTTTTGCTTATGGTTTAGTTAATGAATGTTTTGTAGGTCCGAGTGGGGTGGAAAAGAATAAGGAGAAAAGCTAGTTGACGAGGTGAAGATAGTAGTTTGGACTTGGTAAGTAAAAGGC
This sequence comes from Tanacetum coccineum, assembly GCA_026074375.1. Taxonomy (NCBI): domain Eukaryota; kingdom Viridiplantae; phylum Streptophyta; class Magnoliopsida; order Asterales; family Asteraceae; genus Tanacetum; species Tanacetum coccineum. The sequence goes on along the minus strand of BQNB010019713.1, from coordinate 2,522 downwards.
CTCTTTTGGATCAAGGAGTCGTCAAAGTTGAAGCCCCGAAGTGTCGATTTCTTGTCTTGGTATATTTATGTTTATCTTGGATCTTTTACATTATGAAGTCAAACTATTGAAGTTCATGTGTTTTGGTTTAGTGTTGAAATGGGTTGTGTATATGATATAATGGATGTGCATGTGAAGTAGTAAACTTGTTAAATGATGTTTGGGATATGCGTGGCGTGACCCGTTAACTTGTTAATGAAATGGTTTATGTTTGGCGAACTTTATAGTCGAAGTATATTTATTAGAATTGCAGATTTAAGGATATTTTGGATCTGTTACAAAAGGTTGGGTTTTTGTTTTTGGGGTTTCTGCAGAATCCTACAGGTTCCGTATCTGGGCTCCAATACGGCGTATTCAATTAATGAATACGGCGTATTTGGCTTCCAAACTAGATACGAAGCATTTGATACGGTGTATAGATGTTTAAGTCCAGTAAGGCGTATTCAATTAATGAATACGGCGTATTCAATTAATGAATACGGCGTATTCATCTTCTAGACTTATACAGAGTATTCATATTTTGGAATACGCAGTATTTCTTCTTTGGTCCAATATGGTGTATTCAAGTAATGAATACGGCGTATTGATAACAGTTTACAAAATGTTTATATCTTTTTCATGCCTTGAGTTTTTACTTTTTGTTATCAAGTGTGGCTCATATAAATGTAAATAAGCCTGTATGTGTTGTTTGTTTTAATTTATGTTAAAATATTTATGTAGTTTGTTTGTAAAGTCAATTTTTTAGTAAAATTTTTGAAAATTTTTCTAGTGTCGTTTAAGGGGCGTTTCATTCATAGTACCCTTCAAGAACTTGAATACCCTTGTTATTGCATGCCAATGCTGTCTACTAGGATTACTAGTAAACCTGCTCAATCTACCAACTGCATAAGCAATATCAGGTATAGTGCTCGTCATAACATACATCAAACAACCAATGGCTCTTGAGTATTCGAGCTGATCCACAGGTTTACCTGTATTAGTCAAAAGCTTTTCTATTGGATCCATGGGAGTACTCACCGGAGAACAATCTTCACGATTGAATTTCTTGAGTATTTTCTCAATATAGTGAGATTGTGTAATTACAATCCCTTTATTCTTACGTTTAATCTTAATACCAAGAATAACGTCTGTGTTAATACAAATAATGCTTAAAAACATTATTTATATTTTCGACTCCTCTCCGTTTTGAAGATGACAAAATGTGAAAACATTCATGATAAAAATAAACGTTTACATGTTATTAATCGTTAACTTTTATTTCAACATAAATCACTTAAGGTATGGATAAACAAATCATTAAGCTTAATTAGTGATCAAGAAAATAATTTTTCTTATTAATCCATCACATTTATACAAAACTATATTTTTACATAATTACATAAAATAAGTGTTATATAAAAATAATGTTTTATTTTAAAACATAGATTTGAAATTCAAAATTTCTCCCTAAAACCGAATATAACTCACCAGGATAAACCTTCCCCACAAAAGGACAAAAATCGGAGCGTCAGTCTAAGGAAGGCTCCCTATGTGCCTAGGCGGCCCCCAGATATATCTGGGACCGCCGAGACCGCCACTAGCTGACCGTTAGGGATTCCTGGCTATAAATACTGCACTATTCTTAGCAGAAAAATAGACCTCTTTGCACGATTTTTTATTCTTCTTTCTCTCTCTAAACCTTCTTTCTCTCACTAAAGATCTTGATTACTAAAGTAGTTTAATCTTGTTTCAAGTGATCAAATCTCATCTTCTATCTTCTTCCTTCGTCTATCAAGTGCAAGTGAAGAACACTCGTATTCGCCAAGAAACAAAGTGTTATAGATTAGTGATTTCTCCTCTCTTCTTCTAAGATTCAAAATTCTATTTTGATTATCATGTGTGAATGTGTAAATCGAATTGTGTGTAAATCCGATAGTGTAGATATTGTGATTGGGTAGTACTTGTGTATGTGGTAGATTGGTTCTAGCTAAGATTAGGACTCGACATTTAGATTAGTGTCGGAAAATAACATAAGCGACGTGTAAACGGTTTTCTCAGTGAAATCTCGAGTCGGATACTCGGAGAGTGGAGTAGGGCGAAGAAGAACTTCGTAGCCGAACCATTATAAATCTTGGTGTCTTGGTTTGATCGTTCTTTCCTTTATCTCTTTATATTGCTTGTGTAGATATTACAATTAGATAGTTATCGTGATTGGTTCGTATTGTTGATTGGTTGAATATATACTCGAATCTAACAATTTTAGAAGTAAAATTTTAAAACGCTAATTAACTTGTAAACTATTCACCCCCCTTCTAGTTTCTATAATTGGTATCAGAAGCCGAGGTCACTCAAGATTTTTAAAATATACTGTATTTTAAAGCTTGGATCGATCTATGGATTTTGATAAATATCTAGAAGGGAAATCCATGTAAAGACCACCACTCTTTGAAAGTGATAGTTTTATTTATTGGAAAAATAGATTCGAAACATATGTTAAATCAAAA